>JAILXH010282589.1:1499-12226 GCA_023558415.1 Piaractus mesopotamicus | reverse complement strand
CCTTGGAAGACCTCAATGCTGCACTTTGCTTGACTGGGTCGACTGTTTCATAGACAGTGTTGGAGTTTGAATATCGTGGTGGAGTGCAAAGAATGTTTATTTTTATTTATATGCACACTGATATGAACCAATGTTGAGACAATGAACATTTTAGAGTTTTATTTATATATTTATATATATATATATATATATACATACATACATACATACATACATACATATGTATAGATATTGCTGTTGTCCAAACAAAACCTTGTATCTCCTAAATGATAACTTTACAGGAGAAGGAAAAAACACACTTTACCTTTAATGTAATTAAAGGGAAGCAGACATTTTTCCATGTCATTTTGGACCATTTCCTTTGGTCCATTCTTTATGGAACTCAAAGATAATTTAATACACATTTACTGCTTATTTGCTGAATTTAACATATTTAATAAGAAATAAACCATAAAATGTGGCCTGTGCAGTATGTTAAACTCAAATAAACAGACATTGTATAATACATTCAGCTAAAAATGCCAACTATGTTCTCTTTAGGTGATTTGCTAACATACTTTCACAACTTGTAAATTGACTCGAGGTGTTCAAATTTTGCATTTGACTGTGCATCGCAAACTGTAGTTCCTGTAGGTATGAAATTATGAGCCTTAACATTGAGCCTACGATTTAAAGGTGTTAAGGTAATAGTTCTGTCATTGCTTTTATACCAGTGTGCAAATAAATGCAGATAACATGACATATAAACCATGCAAAACAGCCTCACCTCTCTGATCGCCTCACCTCTCGTGTAGTGAGTTGCAACTTGAGGTAAGCTAACCCAGTTTACTGTCAAAGGAGCAGATATCGAATTGTAATGAGTCAATGAGCTAAAGGGTTGAAGAGAGTAGAAGGAAAAGTCAGTCTCTTGGGGTTAGCTCCTAGCCTTTAGCTTAGTATAGAGACTAGTTGGCATTCTATGTGCGCTGCCTATGGTGCTCCTCGCTCAGCCAGCTGCTTCAGGTGACATTGCAATCTCGGCTGACAAGCTGGGAAGCTCTGCAGCTTCTCAGCTAAAACTGAACGTCTGAACAGCTTTACATATACTCGCTTTTATCTCATTATGATTATAAAGCAATATAAGCATTTGTCTACATATTGTTCATTTCCGTTTTCGCTCAATAAAAATATTTTAAATTTACTTCTGTTGGTTTATATGGTTCTCATTAAAAGTGAAGGGACGTCCAGAATAATACGTCGTTGTTAATTTACAAAAACGGTTACTTAATCATCCAAAGCCGAAATACCGAAACCGTCAGTAATCTTAATTATGCTGTGATCTACATTTTTCACCATACCGCCCACCACTACTGTACGCATTCCCTGTACCTTTTCTAATCCCTGCTCCACGACAAGAATCTCTAGTTTTGATCTCTGACGAGAATGTCGGTGACGGTATCCATGGCCGCTCCCCTAACAAGGTTGCAATGTTTGGGTTAAGGACGGAGGAAAATTAATATGTGACTGGGCTTGGAAGGTTGCCTTTTAATTTCACAGGTCCTGCCTCCACCTTCTCCCCTTTGCGAGAGGGAGGACGAGATGTGGCCTGATGAGGTCACATCCACAACCGTTTCCCCAGCAACGTCTAATTGCTTTGCCCTGTAAAAATGGCACTGTTTTTGTTTCTCTCTCTCCTCCTTCCTGTCCCTATCTCTCTCTCTCTCTCTCTCTCTCTCTCTTTCGCTCTCTCTCTCCTCCTCTCTTCCCTGGCTCTGAAACATTCAATTTAATTTCAGGCAGTGTCCACTAATCCTTCTGCCAGGCCCATAATCATCTGGTTTCATCTTCAGCAGGGCTGTGCTCTTGCCTCATCAGAACATTGTTATGTAGGCGACGCAGCAGTGCGGTGATTTATGCCGAATAACTGCTCATCCCTGTAAACGTCCTCCTCTGACAACGGAATCTTGAATAGTGGGACACTTGCGTCATATTTCTTTCATAGCATACGTCCGTATTATTCTCAGATAAAGTGCAGCCTTGGCAATGGGAAGGTTTGCGATTGTGCATCAGCTGTATGTGTGGGATTGACTGGCCCTCAGATCCCACCACAATCACTCGCCAGCTGACGTATGCAATACCTTCTATGTCCTTCATTCATGGCTGTATAAAAAGATATCAAAGACTTAGGCCTCCTGTTTGTATGCACATGGTGGCAATATCTCCCATTGAATGCTGTAATTCAATCTTTTGGTCTTATTTCATGTTGCAGTCAAGTGTCCCCAAGTGTGTTTTAAATAAAGGAAGAGCTCAGTGAAAAGCTAAGCATCCCATTTAGTTTTTTAATTTAAAGTTGTCGATGCCATGTTAATGAGGCCTTATAACATGTTAATAAGGCGTTAATAACATGTTAATAACACATGAATGTGACTTTAATGCCACTATTTTTTTATTTTTAATTTGTTCTTTAATGACATTTTCCTAGTTTTACCTTTTGAATCATCTGTAGTAGAGGAGGCTGCATGTTTCTGTGGTAGAATACACAAGTATGGCCATCTTGTTCAAATACAACTTTTAAATGGGTTTACCTTCAGCACCTCCAGCAGGGTGACCTATGGATAAAATCAATGAGCAGTGAACTAACAAAAGCAACAGGAAAGTGGAGCTCCAGTTCTCCTCCAGAGCCTCCACTGCAATAAGAAGCCACAAATGTAAGTAAATGTAATAAGATTTTATTTCATGTAATTATAGGCCGTTTATAATGGTCTGTTTGACACAGGCGTAAAAAAAAAGCAAATTGACCAAATGGTTTGTTTTAACAGTGGTGATATGATGTATGCAGTTGAATGCAAATGTTCAAACACCCCCAGTCAAATTAAATGTGAAAATAATTTAACACATTATCTATAGGAAGTAGACTTAAATGTGGCATTTTCCTGCAAATATTAGTGCACAAATTTTATATTTGATTTATTTTTAACATATTGGAAAAAATACAACATAAAATATAGAAGTCCCATAATATTTACCACATTTATTTTTTTTCTAATATGATAAATTCAAGTTCAGTATTCAAATACATTAATATTAAACATAAAAAACATAACATATAAATATATAAAATACAAATATAAATAAAAATATTAAGTATAAATATAAAATAATTAAAATACAAAAAACAAATAAAAAAACGATGTTCAAAAAAACATTGATTGAACTTTTGCATACAACTGTACATTCATTGGTTGACATCTTACTTGATGTCAATGACGGAAAATGGATTTTCATGTTCAGGTTCATGTCAACTCTGCATTCACATGACAAAAATAATTTTAGTGAGTTACTAAAAGAAACGTTTTGATGAAGCTGATTCTGTCCACTCATTTAGCTATAAAACATACACTTTCTTTAGGGTCAAATTACAGCAACTGAATCATCACTTTAATTACGTGTACACAAAACAATGCGATTAACGTTTTAATCATTTAACCTTTAGCTCTGAGTTTACAGTGTAATACAGGAGCCACATTTGCGCAAACTACAGACAAACTCAAGGCACTTTCTGACTGTGAGAGACGAACAGATAAGGCTTATGAATTTCCTTAATATAATAATTAAAAAGCACATAGTATTTAAACCAGCTTGTGGAATCTGGTTTGTTGTCCACATTAACAAGATGTTCAACAGCTACAGTAATCATCAACCACATCTGTTCTAACTTATGTTGTTTTGCATATGGCTATTCTATGCAAGCGTTCCTGTTTCTGTTTTCCATCTACGAATCAAAATGAAAAAATAAAAGGCTCTACTGATTAAAAGCATATCCCACTGTAGGACACTTAGGTCATGCAAACTACTGATAAACAATAAAAGCATTATTCTAGCAACTAGAGTGTAATTAGAACAACTCAAGAAGCTTTGTGACAAAAATGAAAAGCAGCGTAAGGCTGCATGACTCGCCCTTTTGTTTGACCAGTATACCAGAGGGCACAGCTAACGCCCAAGTGGAGCTTAAAATTCCATTTGGCTATGAAGTGAACCCTGTTAGTGGCCTTTACTGCAGCCACGGCCCTTCACTGCCAAGGGGAAGGGTGTCAAATATGCCAGGCCCAGAGGAATGCATGGGAACAGGCTTTGGGAGGTAGAGACCAGCCTCCCCCACCAATGCTTCATCCAAGAAAATAGCCGAGCAAGGCAGCTGCGTTGGCATTTTGGACTGGAACAATAAGATCACACCACTGCAAACTCGTATGAATGGCCATGGACAGCATCATACCGAACGATATTGAAATTTTAAAGTTAGGGATGGGGGGCTTTTGCCCTCAGAAAGTCTTCATTAGTGGGGTTAGAGATGGGGTGGCACTTGATTTTTGCTTCTGCTTACATATTTCACAAGCTTGAAATTTCATTCCCATTTTATTTGGATTGATTATCTACATATGCTCCAAATTATTAATAAACCATCTGGGGAAGCTCGATTCACAATAACTTTAGGGTTGGGGTTGAGATTAGAGAAAGTTGAGAGTTAGTCTTACACCTTGGGTTAAAAATGTACCAGGATTCGCATTGTAACAATAGAAGAACCCTTTTTGGTGCTATATAGGCCAATTTTAAAAAAAGGTTCTTTATAGAACCAATTACAATGTATTCTCCATCAATCTGAAGAACCATTTCACCATGCAAACAACAACATAAGGATGAAGAACCCTTGAAGAACCATCTTTTTCATCAGTGTCGGCCTAATTAAGAAGTACCCTTGAACGTACAGTAACACTTTACTTGATGGGTGTCTACGTGACATAGTTATAACAGGTTATATTGATGCTTCATAACATGTTCATGAATGTTTAAATTAACATTCATAAAGCATACGTGTTCACTATGTCACTTCAATGAGATTCTCATTGTTTGTTTTGAAAAACTATTTTTTTCAGTAAAAAGCCTCATTTATGGATAGCCAAAATAAAAAAATGACCTTGCTTTACCCCTGTGGTCATTAAGTGCTTTGACACTTAGACACACCACCACACTAAGATTCAGTTGAATGATTTTTCCCGAGCATATTTATTAGTAATTTACCCTCCATGTAGTAAACTGACATGCAAAGTAAAAATTCTTAAGAAAAACTAGACAATTAAATGGATGTCAAAAGTATAGATGACACGTGCCTGAGTGTCAGTGCATTTAATGACCAAGGGTCATCATTTTGGCTGTCCAGAAAAGAGGTGTTTCACTGAAAATAAAAACTAAGAAAAAGAGGATTTTTTTTTTTTTTTTTTTTTGGAAAGATGTATTTCAATAAAATAACATTGTAGTGCATATTAATAACATTTATAAATGTTTATAAATGTTAACATAAACATTTATTACCATGTCACGAAGTGTTTATGTAAGATGATATGAATGTGATATGTAGACATCCTTCAAGTGTTACATACCTTCAAAGGTACCTCTTCATTAGGCCTACACTCTTGAAAAAGATGGTTCTTCAGGGATTTTTCATCCTTAATTTGATCTTTGCATGGTGATATTGTTCTGCAGATTGATGGTCAATATGTTGTATTTGGTTCGAAATAGAGATTGGGTCTATATAGCACCAAAAAGGGTTCTTCTATTGTTGCAATGTCAAACTTGTAATAACAGAAGAACCCTTTTTGGTGCTACATAGAACCGTTGACCTAACAGGTCGTTTTTTTGATATTCAAACTGCCAAAAGCACTTAATTCCCACACCTGACAAAGCTGGCTGGTTTGCATGGGGTATTTTTTCATGGCTGCCAGTCTTTTGGTGTCAGTTCCCTGTGCAGTAGTGTTAGCTTGCAAGTGGCAGTATTTATATTATGAGGAATTAGGGAATGAATTCAGAGGATCCAGAAAAACTGTTTTCTAAAACGTCAAGAATGCTCCCCATTAAGAAAATCACTTAGACCTGGGCATGATGTTGACTATAGAATGACCATATGTCTTCAGAACTATATGGACATACAGAGAGTACAACAACGTAATCATGAAGACCAATGAATCATGAGACAATGAATTTTACATTATTGATCTGACAGAACCTGACCAACCTTGCACCTAGGCATGATTGTCCACTCTTCCCTTTCTTTATCTTTTTTTAATCTCCACTCTTTAAGGGCTCTTTGGAGCAGCAGTTTTGGCTGCCTGAAGAATGAGGTTCTTTAAGGAACCAAAATGGTTTCTTCTATGACATCCAAAGAACTCTTTATTTTGAATAGTACAGGCAACATTAAACCATTCAAAACAGCACTAGAACTTACAAGATATCATGAGTGTACATCTGACGCTTACTTTGGAGGTTAAGTCACCCGGACACCAACGTGTCTGGATACGATCAACCCAAATCGACAGCCACATCGTCTAAGTGAGAAGGAGAAAGGTATTTGATGACATCACCCCTTCCTCCCCCAATAAGACATTGCAGCTCTATCCGAGTCTCTTGTTCCGACATGCTAGAAGCCTCCACAGGGTTAGAGGGAAGGTCTGGGGGAGACAATGCTCATCTGCTGATCGCAGCAAGCTTCGCAAGTTGGCTGAGAGATTTATGGTCCTCCAGATTTGTGTAAGAGCCTAGGAATGTGTTCCAATTTTAGCTTCCTCCAATCAGACCTAGCTAATGTAATAGCTCCCTCTCCTCTAGACACACAATGGGGCCCCCCACCTCCCCCACTCACCTCCAAGTTCCCTCCCACACACACCTCCAAGCGAGATCTGCAGAAGCCAGTTCAGCAGACCGCAGGTGTCTGCTCAGCCTTACCTATCAATTTCAGCTGCTGCATGGCCAAGTGGGGGGGCTGGATGAAATCATGAGGCCACAGCAGTGCCCCCCATAAACATTTTACAAGGATGATTACTTACTGGGTAGACTGGAGAAGCCTCTGGCCACCTTGGAATCAATCTCCCTCAGTCCTACATCAGCAGACACTGTTTTTCCTCCTTAATGTGATCGTTAACGGTTAACGCTGCACGTCAATGTTCCTGACTGTATGCAAATGCTAAGGCTTTAGGTCAGGTTGGCCTCGTCTCAAGCTGCAAGCTACAGATGGTGATTTGGCTGCGTGCTCTGGAATCTGTGTATTTTTCGCTCAACCTTCCAATCACACATATTCAGAAGGTCCTGCAGGTCCATATTCTTTGCTTTTGCCAGAAATAGAAATCTAGCAAAGAGCAAAATGTCTACAGTTAGAATTTTGCATAGAACTGGGACACTCTTAGCCTGAACAGGCTAAAATAGGCCAAATCCTTTTTAACAGTAGCCATAAAATCCAATTTCTGTTCGTTTTGAAGGTCTCTTGGTTGAACTGTGCATTCTTTCCTCTGAAAATGTTGATGGAAAATGTTTAAACAGAAAACATCTTCATCTTTAAATCTTCTCAGCTGAGGATTCAGTTGTACATGGTTTTTTTGATAAGAAGAAAGCTGCGGTTATGGTCTATTTTATCTCAGCATGGCCATGTTTTCATAGCAAGGGGATCTCACTCCCGCACTGTCACCCCTCATTGCTCAGCAGCAGCTCAACAAAGAGACAATATTTCACGCAGAGAGCCAACAGTGTTCCAGTTAATCTGATAACGGAGTTATGGGGAAATGTTTTGCTTGATTATGTTAATTAAAAGTATCAATCGATTTCCATATCAGTGGCAGAATGGCCACTAGGGGGTCTGCAAATAGAGGCTGCTTTCATACAGTATTCCAAAAAGCCTGGGAAATCCACTTTGTCTAAAATGCTGACATTTCGGGTGGCATCCTACATGCTTAAGCAATCACCAACCATACTTGTTCTAGCTTAGCCAGATTATGTTGTTTTTGGCATCTGGTAGCATCTACAAGGGCCTAATCCAATTTCACCCCCTGCCCATACCACTTAGCCCTACCCCTCCAGTTTGCATGTTCATGCCTAGGGGTAGGGTGACCAGATTTTTTTTTATTTAAATGGGGTAGGGTGAAGTGTTAGGGCTACATGGCTCTCTAAAGAGAGGTTTTTCAGAGGCACCCTCCAAAGGGAGTGTTATAAGAAAAAAGAAAAATAGGCAAGATCTCTATGCAAGTGATCAAAGAAACCTACACATGTAAAACATTATGATAACCATTGCATTATTATAGTTTAATTTCATTTCATTGTGTTATGGCCCTTTTCTTCCTAACAAGCATAAAAAATTACTAGTAGTTTGCTGATTTCTTGGTAGCTAGCTAGCTAAGTTTCCCGTTCCACTTTAAATGGTGGTGCGCAATGCTGTTGCAGGCATCAGAACTGCTGCATCATTTAAGGTGGAACGGGAAACTTCGAACAAGAAGCTAGTGAAAAGCTGTCTTTAGATTCATATCACAATAGAATTAGGGTTGGGTGAAAATAAATAATTGTCCCCCCCCCCCGGAAGGCATATGATTCCCTAAATTAAACCAAAGACCAGCAGTGCGGTCGCCTATTTAAGTAATGTTCTTTTTTATTTGAGGGTCGTCCCATTTCGAAGGGAAGATTTCAACCACTACCCCTTGTAACTCAGCTCCAAGGGGCAAGGTGACACCCAAAAACAAGGGGTAGGTGTAAAAATAAGATATGGGATTGGGCCAATGTGGTCTTATTAGTCGCTTTATTCCACTTCTATTCCATCGACCAATAAAAAATTCCAGTGAATGTCAAATGGTGTGATAATAAACATCATCAGGATGTTTTTTTTTAAATTGACACCAACAGAAATTTTGCCTGCAGCTAGCATAATGCTAGCAATTATGCAGCTCATTATCCACTGGTCTGTGTTTTACAAGTATCTGATGGTCTTACGACTTTCCTTCCTTACCCTTTTCCATTCTGGGGCTTAACTGTGATCTGCCTAATCCAACTCATAAATCTCTGAAAACGAAATGCTGATAAGTGTGTAATTACCGCCATTCCTTCAGAAGCGAGCTGTTATAAAATCACATCGGAGCTCATATACGAAAGAAGACATAATAAAGCGCCACTCGCTTGGTACGCGGAGGACGGAGAGAGGGAGAGATCGTCCTCCGAGACTTGGCCGAGGTTGAGTGTGGTAGAGAGGCAGACAGACAGTGGATGACATTAAATTTATGATGCGCTGAAGCTCCAGGCACACGGGTCCCTGACAGGTGAGGTGAAGTTATGGATGAGCCCCGCATGGTGATAGCGCTGAATGTGTGTGGCAATTGGATTTTTTAAGATGATAGTGAATTATTTATAGCGCGGGGAATGGAGAAAGAGAGGTGGCTGACAATAGCCAGCCCCGACTCGGACTCACCCTTAACCCTAAACACCGCGTGTACACGGGTTCACCTGGGACATCTGCCCACATGTCTTAACAGCCATCTCCTCACCTCACTCTAAACCACACACCTCTAGTCAAGAATGAAAAGCAGATTCAGACACCTGTCGCAGGTGTTTTCCTCTTTTGGTGAGCGGTATCGCTCATTTCTTTAGCATGCTAGTGGGATAGCTAATCAGTAGCACTACATTGCCTAATGACATGAACTGAGGAGAAAAGTCATGAATTATAACTCTTGTAACAGTGCTTGAGTACACTTTTCCCTGCGTGTTTTATCATTTTTGAGAATTTTTTGAGAATGTTTGAGAATTTCTTGAGAAACAAACTTAGATATTTTGATTATTTAGCATCTTAAACATCTACCTCACTTAAAATTCACTTCTTCAAGCAAGATCTTTTTCACAGGCTCTTTTCCAGACCGCCTACCTTCTCCGCTTGATGTTCATGGCATTCTGAAGAGCTGCGACTTTAATTTTGAATCTTCATTACAGAGTAAAACAAAACCTCTGCTTTCACAGCTCAGCTTCCAACCTGTGGAAGCAGCAAGCCGGCTAACTAATCTTACCTAAATTGTTAAGATACTGTTAGCTTTTATTTTGCTTGAGGGTTCTTTGGACGCCATCACCCCAAACACTTTTGGTTCCCTAAAAAAAACTTTCAATGTATATTTCTTTAAAGAACTATTTTTGCAAATACACATATACAGATGTACACAACATACAGTCCTATTTAGCTCAGAGAAGAAGACAGACTAAAAATAATGGTGCCAAATAACATTTTTGGGGGTGATACCACTTTTTTTGGTTCCCAGAAGAACCTTGTTATGTGTATTTCTTTACAGGACCTTTTTTCTTTTTATAAATAAGATGTGCAAACCTGAGAAATCTTTTTAAAGTTTAAAGAGCCAGTTTGCAGTTTTTCTTAGAACTGTATGTTGAAATTAAGAAGCATACAGCAACACCTGTTTTTTTGTCTAATTTCATAATGTTCCTACCTAATTTCACTCTAAACTATAGAAAATGGGCAACAAAAAAACAGAGCCTACTGAAAGTACACAATCAACATCAGTGGGGTTTGATCAGGTAATAAAGCCCAGACAATGAACACTGGACATCATAGCTGGATGTCCACTGCCTTTTCCTTTTCATTTTGACATTTTAGAATAACAAGCATGCACAGCTCTCTGTTAAATCCAGAATCGTTGTTTATAAGTTCCAATGTGTGCCCCGTAGCTAATTTAGTTAATCCCGCCAGCCTAAATACCAAGTGAATCTTTGAGCAGTGTACCTTAAAGGGGAATTTTATTGACTTTCCAAAAGTTTCTGCATAATTACATTGATAAAATGTAAACAGTCATTCAGTGCGTTTTGATGTGAAACTAATTCCAGAGAAACTTGCAGAGTTAGAATTGTTCACAGTGGAGGTCATAGGAACCAGACGTCCACCTTGAAAA
>JAILXH010282584.1:14868-50217 GCA_023558415.1 Piaractus mesopotamicus | reverse complement strand
GATGCAATGTGATTTTTTTCAGAGAGAGTGGGCAAGCTCATTCTAATCACAATTCAGATTAGCAAATGCTTGTTATAATCTTTGAATTGTTGACTTTGTGAGACTGCATTTT
Source organism: Piaractus mesopotamicus (assembly GCA_023558415.1). NCBI lineage: Eukaryota > Metazoa > Chordata > Actinopteri > Characiformes > Serrasalmidae > Piaractus > Piaractus mesopotamicus. Next base: position 50,105 of record JAILXH010282584.1, on the reverse strand, counting down.
TACATAGCAAAATAATGCCATGACAGCACTGAGCCATCACATGATCAACAGAGAAGAGCAGATTAAATGGCAGAAATTGACATATTTTGGTGTCAGCCTTAAAGGTTAATTGGCTTCTTTTGTGGAAACATTTGTTCCAGTTGGTAGGCTGGCTTAGTGTTTCTCTCTGGAGAAAGGGTGAAACTACACATAAACCTGAACAAACCTCAGAGCATTAAGTCTTTTACTTTGCACACAGGTTTCTCAGTGCTGGCCAATGGATGACCAAAAGCTCTGAAGCACAGTGACTGTATGATGTTGCACAATCATCTTGCATTTACAGTAATTACACATCTTGCAATCTGTATTACATTCTCATTCTTCGTATACAGGCAAGCAAAAGACACATAAATAAATATACTTTTGACACTATTACTGCATAACAATACTAGGGCTGGGACCAATTATCAGATTCTTGATAGGTACTGACGATGGCCATGCAATTGTTAAGTGGATTTTTTTAGGGTTTTGTCTTCCTTTCTGTAATGATGAGTGTTCTGTGCTCTGATCAATGGTCTGAAACTCTAGCCCTTGTTTTAATTTACACACACTGCAGTTAGCTCCCTGTGAGCCTTGCAGTACGGAATACATACCATCAGAAGCAGCTTTGAATTCTTAATTTTATTTAATAGTTACGACAACTAAGTTATATTTGGTTTAGCCAATACGATTTAAATAAATCCCTTCTGGTATAAATAAAAAAAGCTCTATAGAGCTGATTGAGACTTTTTAGCACTTCTGTGTGCACATTACTCCTGGCCCACACAACAGGATTTTTAAAATTCGACTGATGCTGAAAAAGTGAGAAACTCCAAACACAATGTCAGATTCCACTAATCTTTTTAGCCTTTCGCCATCCTTCAGTCATCAAAGCCCCCTGCACTACAACATTTGTCTAGAACAAAACACCACACACATTCAGATTATGCTCATGAATCAGCGACCCCACCAATAACCCTCTCTCAGAACCTGAGATCTTGCTAAATTTCTTGACTTTAGACCAAAATAAACATGACAGACAATAACATTACACATATTACTGTTCAAGGTATGTCTGAATTTAACAGCAAAAAGGTGAAGAATATAAATATAAATCTAGCAATAAATATATTTTTTATTCTTTTTACAGTGAAGATTCTGTTAAAAAAAAAAACTTAACCTTCTATTCAGCTTGATTCTTCATTCAGCTCAGGTTTCACTGGTTAACAGCATTTCAAGCATGTTGTCAGCACAGCAATTCACATTAGAGGATCACTGACTGCACCACACTACAGGATGTGGATTCATTAATATTTTCGGTTCAAAATCGGGCCAAATGTGAACACATGAGAGAGGTAAAGACTGGATTCGACACACCTCACACCACAGGATAATCTAGCAAGATGATTGTTTAAGACCTGAGGGGCAATTTGGCCTCAAAACTGGCCTGATTATATTGTAGTGTGAGGCAGACATTAGTGTTCATGTTTACGTTTACAGAAGTTGACCTTTGTTGTTGTTGTTTTGTGTCAAATCTCAGACTCAGTGTGAAGAGGCTTCATGACTTTGCACCCCCTCTTACAGAAATAGAAACTGTCCTAGATATACTAATTATGTGGCTGTAGTACACGCATGGTTTTAAATAATAGAAACATCAATATTAATCAATAAATTAGCTCTAAATAATCTAGCCACATTACAACAGAATTGGGTCACAATACAGTGTGTGCGTCTTCACACTGGGCAAGCTTGCATATGTGGTCTATACTAAGGTGTATATTTAGTTCACATTAATAGGGTGTAGAGTGTGTCCTCTTTGAGCATGGTATTCCCCTCTCTCTCCCTCTGTCTCTGCTTTGGCTGTGCTCCACCAACTCAGCTATTAATAGAAAGCGGATGTCTCACCGCTCAGTGAACAGGTGAACAGAGCCAAGGGTGAGACTGAAGGAGGCTGGTCGGACTCAGAGATTTGGTGGGTGTGTGTGCACTGGTGTGAAAGTATAGGGGCTATGATTATCTGTCCAAATACAGTAGATACAGTATGCACATGAGGACGTGGGTCTGTGCAAGACCACCTAAGAGCATGTGTGTGGTGGGCGTGTGTGTACGTGCTCATGTACAAAGCCAGAATGTAGATAAGTTGACAAATTCCTCATCTTCAAGTCTAATACAAACAGAGAGTTGGCAAAGTAGCCATATGCTTGTGCTCTCTCTATGCCTCTCTCTCTTTCTTAAACACACACACACTCTCTCAGCTGCAGGTGACCTGTCTTGTTCAGGCTGACTCAGCTGCGGTGAGCTCACTCTGTTCTCATTTGCTCTTGGGCTGAAATCATACAGACAATACTGGGAGGGATCCCAGACAACACAAGATACAGTGCCAGCCAAACGCCTGACACGTGAACGCGTATGAGTTTTTAGTAGCTGGAAAGCATGCTGCTACTTGTATGCAGCATCACCCTTCTCCCTGTAGGGGGCGATATGGTGGGTGGAGGAATAAAAGTGAAGGAAAGGCTTTTTTATGTGTGCTAAGGCTACACGATAGAGGCAAAATACTAGTACTGTGACTGTATTTAAACAAATTATAGTACTATTTTAACTCACAATTAATTGTCATATAAAAAATTGCAATTAATATTACACACAATTATTAAAGTAAAAATCTTAAGTGGCTAAATTGGTTGATTAGCTATCGTGCTTCCATGTCGTCAATACTTAGCAGCTTCCAAATAATGACAAAGCTAGGTCAAACTAACTGCTGCACTCTAATGGCTTTTGCTGTTTTCCCATGATGACCCATGATGTGCCTCAATAAATGTGTTTTCTACTTTCTTTTGTTTACATGTATTTGCCTCAACCTAACTGATGAAAATGATAAAAATGCTGCAAAATATGTACAACATCTCGCAGACTATGTTACAGTGAGAACAATACAGTGTATCAAAAAATACAAGCTGCTAATTTGGCTAACAAGTGGAGTAATTAAATGTGTTGCATACAACTTTGTTTTTGAATTCCTCATGTGACTGTAAAGTTACACAGAAATTTTGTTGCAGGTAACGCAACTAGCTGCATGAAAGTTTTACCATGTAAAGCCAGCTTTAGATTCATCAAAGGCTTTACTTGCATACTGCAACCTTCTGAGACAGCAGCAATGAAAAGAACAATATCACAACAACGATTAACAAACGATATACTGTGCAACCCTACTGTGAGCTCACAAAAAGAGAAGAAATGCCAACCTTCAGGCACACACACACACACACACACACCTTCTAAGTACAAGCATGAGGGTCTCCCTATCTCAACAGGTGGTCCTCATCTAACCAGTCTGACTTTCATTAACCTTCCCTTCCTCCTCTCCAAAAAAAAAAAAATGTAAGAACTATCCATCCCTCCCTCCCCCATGTCCCTCCAAACAATGTCCTCTTTCACAGAGGCTGCTGAAGGGCCGTGGTCCGACCTAAAAGATCCCCCTGTCTGACATGTCCTTTGTTAGGGCACCAACTACTCTTCTTCTTCTTCTTTTTTTGCCTAACAACAGAGTTACCTACACACCATTAAGCCAGTCTGCCTTTGATGGCAGCCAGTGAAATACGCCCAAGGCGCTGAATAGAGCAAGAGGTGGGGTGAGGGAGGAAAAGAGAAGAAAGGAGGAGGGGAACAGAGAGTGAGGGAGGGAAGAGGAAAAAGAATTAGAAAGGAGAAGAAAAGGAAGGAATCCCACAGAAGAAGAAAGAAGAAAAAAAATTTAAAAAACAGCCCTCCTGAAAAGCACCGGAGCATGCAATGTTGACGTCCGTGTCAGTTCGCGCGTCTTGTTATTTTTCTGCATAGCTGCTGTAGCTGAAAGAATACATTGAGACCTATCTGGGCTGGGCCGGATGCAGCGTAGAAGATGATGATATATGGCAGTAAACAAAAGGCAGAAAGGATAAGGGAGATTTACACATTTACCTTCAGTCTCCAGCCAGGATTTCACAACTAATCTCTTAGCCGTAGAGCTGTTGCGGTGACAAATTAACAACACTGCAACGTTTGGGTGCCATACCACCTTGATATGCGAAACTCTGGAAGTGTGCAGGGATTATGGGGGCAGGGTAGGTTGTTAGGCTAACATACATGCAAAACTTTAACATTAACCCTGTGAATCGGAAAGTACAATGCATTTGCCTTCTATATTGTGACATACTGAAACACTGTATCAAGGGGGGGTCTCTGAGATAGCTGACCGTTTTTGCTTGATGATGGGTGGGGGTGGTGGGAGGAGCACGTAAAACATATTATCAGTTAATATTATTTTTTCCCACTGGTGCCCACTGGTACACAAATCGTATGAGAAAACACGACTCTTGTCCTTTACAGGGTATTAATATGACCAGGAACTTAAACTAACCAGGTAAAAAAAAAGTTTTGATTTCAGCATTAATTCAAATTCCCAGGTTTATTATATCCTAATATTTATTATTCAGTAACAACACGGAAAACAATGCAAACATATTGAGTTATTCTTAAGTTATAGGATGTAAGAATAGCCTGCGGCTTCTGGGTATTTAAGGGGTTAGAAAAGAACTGTCCTATCTGTCTTTGGACTATGCTAACTGAGTTCTACTGCATGCTGATTATTATTACTGCCACAAAATATCAACAGAACATAAAATATCAACATAAAAAAATGGCAAGCTTGTTTATACCTAAAGCAAAGCAAAGCAGAACATTTACACAAGTGGCAAGCAGCAAACAGAAGACTTGAATACTAAAATTAAGCTACTTGTGTGCTTGACCGCTGATGTGCTGCTTGTCACACACAGCCAGCATAAAGGCTACATTAATCAACAAAGGGATGCAAGTGCAGAGCAGAAGCAGCAGGATTACTACTTCTGCCTTAAAATGTGTTTCAATTTACACGGCTAAGCTCCCACAGAAAAAATTAAAAACGCATGATAATGCTGAGCATATGTTGACCAACTAGGCAGAATGAAAAAAGGTGGAAACAAGATCTAAAAAATAGCTAAAAAAGTATAATTCATAACTTCTAGCCTAGCACAAAAGACATAGTTACTAAATAAAGTGAAAGAGAGGAAACAAGGAAAAGAGAAAATTGAGAATGTGAAAAAAATGTGAAAAAAAATATATATAAATAAGCTTCAATAAACTGCTGGTGAAGTAAGCAATCTGGACAAGCGCAGGGTGTGTAACAATAGCTCTGTTCAGTGCGTAACTTTAGCTTGCTGGTCGCCACAGCAGTGGAAATTTGCAGCCCTGGGGTACACTCACTAGAGCAGGTTCTGTGCCTCCACAGGCTCTAGATGCATAGCTTTCCTTATTACAAATGTCAGGCTGGTCCTGAATGCTCACGCCAGTCATTCTTTCAAACGTTTCCCCACTGTCTTTTTATTTTCCTAGTCAAAGGCAAGTTTAAACAGACTGCAGTGAGCTCTACTACATTCTGCCCTGTCAAGAGGATGAGTTCAAATCTGTCCCAAAGCCAAACTTCCACTGACAGATGGAGTAGAAGAGAAATAACAGCCGTTGTGGTTGTTTGATGCTATCAATCTATAAACCACATGATAGGCAACTCAGTCTCTCAATAGCAAATTCATAGAATTCTCAAAAATGTGAAAGAAAAGTGACGGTACTACTTAAAAGTTTTAAATCACTCTTTAATAATATACACCCAATATTGTTGTACATGTACATGTATGAAATGTTTCTAATACGATGCTGGTATCACAGGGCCAGATTTTTGATGCTGTGAAATCTGTCATGGTGAAAAAAGGCACAAACTCCTCTATAAAGTACTCTTTTAAGGACAGGAATGTAACAATAACAATAAAAAACACTTTGTTAGCTAACAGGACTGTTTTTCCTTCGTAAGAGGTAATGCCTGTTTTTACCAAATGTGATATCTTCTCCCCACACGTGACGCATTTGCTGGCATCCGTGGGCTACTGAAAGGCTTGTTGTCTGTTGAACAATGTTGACAAGCACACCATCGGCCCCTACTTTGAGCTCCATCTTCACAAGACATTGGATAATATGATGCCAGTACTCTGCAACTTCAAAGATTTTACATAATTTTCACATATTAAATGTGAAATTTTAGACATGCCAAGATTGCAAATAACTAGACAGCTGTATAACACCAAGAACAATGGCAAAATAAGATTATGAACACTGTTAAGTCTTAGTTCATGACATCTAGCTATAGTATCACTAGTTCACTGAAAACAAAGCAGGAAGGAAATGACTGAACGACCAGAGATAATTAAATAATGGCTGTAATGACTTGACAAGCGACATACCTGGCAGCTCTTAGAGCTGAAGTGATTTATGAAGGCAATGCCCTGAGAGTAAGAGTGTAAAAGCAATAAGAAAGCCATAAGTTTCTCCCCTACTCTTTCTACTACTGTGATTTGTCATATTGTACACTTACCACACTGTTTTTTCTAATGGCAAGATTACAGGGACATTTTGCATAGCCAGCAACACACTTTCTAAACTCATCCATGTAGTTGGTTAAGAAAGAATCATGCAATTCAGTAAAAAAAAAATGAAAATACTACTCTATGCTATATACCATACTAGAAAATACTATGTACTATATTTTAAACCGCTTAAGCCATTATTGAAGCAAACTTAATATTGACTACTTTTTTTGATTTTGGCTGTTATTTCTACAAGTTTCATTCTAAAACTCAAAGGTACATGGATTAAATGTTTCATTTTGATAATGAGTGTATATGCATGCACACGTGCACAGTGTCAGTCCCCCACCACCACTTTCTCACACACCTGACCAGATGTGCCAGTCTGCTGGAGGTCACATATTGTTGAGGGAGGTCACACCATCAAGGGAAAAAGAGACAGATGATGGGACTCTGGAAGCAACTTTCATGAAACCAGGTGTTATCCCAGATTGTCCGTACTCAGTCTGTGTCTCAGCACAGTCTTTTCTCTTTCAAACACTGTTGCAAGCAACCTTCTAAAAAAATGTTAAATAAGAATTTGTTTGGCTTAAGGAGCCACCAGTGGCTAACCACTACTGAGTGAAATGTTGCTTGTAAAAGTTTAATGCCTCAGGATCAGCTCCCTCTACGCATATTGTGACATTAGCACAGAACAGGACGCAGGAAACAGTGCGCTTTAGAGGCAAATGCTCTTTTACTGAACAGGCAGCAAAGGAGAACCACTGCTCAGTGCTGCTGAAATGACTGAGATACCAGGTAGGCAACTTCTAGCCATACATCTCTACTTGACAGTAGGCACTACCACTGCACCATCTACCACCCCAACCTGACATAGTATAGCACAAACAACACGTGTACATCTTTAATTGAACCACAACTTATTTACAAAGAATGTCTCTCCTACGGTGAACATGCCGTTTCCCAAGAGCCTCCTTGTATGGTCGTTCCGCATGGTCACGCTTCCTGCGTGCACACAATATTCTATAAAAGCAAGTGCAAGGCTGAAATAGAGATGCCTGTAAAAAACCTGGAATTTTCTTGTGCTTTGCTAAATGTGGACTGCCATAGATTTTTTGGTATCTCTCAGTAGTTTCTAACATGAGCCATTTCTTTTTCAAAGCAGATGAGGTGTGTGACCCCAACCTGTTTCCCCCAACAAGAACATGTGCCAACCCTCAGATCAACAGAACAATCATTGTCTGTGCTTTAGTTCAGAGAGGGGATGAAATGAACTGTCAGTTTTGGGATAATAGGATTATCTAGGAATGCCCATGAGCAAGAATGGTGGTTAAAGGGTACATAAGGCTTCAGGAATTCTTAAAACAGACAAGATGTGAGGTAAACTTGTAGGCATCTGCAGCTAGTTTGGCTTTGCTAGTGGACTTAGTGTTAGAGGGCAAAGAAGTGTGTCCACATGTGGTTTCCAGGGATGTGATAAAAGTTAGAGACCACCCTTCATTTATTTAATTTCCAGTCAATACAGCCATTAACTGCAAGTTATTATTTTTTCAGTAGATGGTTATGAAAAGATCAGATATATCAGATAATCCTCTTACACAAGGAAGGGGAAAGTCAAAGGAAAATTATTAACAGACAAAGAAACTGTACACACTTAAAGAAGATGGTTCTTCAGGGGTTTTTCAGTAAAGAAAATGGTTCTAGACAGAACCATGAACACTCAAAAAACCTTTTGCATGTGAAGGCATTCTTCAGATTAAAAAACAATGTGTTAAATATGGTTCTACATAGAATCTTTTTGAAGAGTTCTTCTATTGTTGCGATGTCAGGCTTATTACAATAGAAGAACCCTTTTTGGTGCTATATAGAACCCCTTTTAAAAAAGGTTCTACACAGAACCATCCACAGCACATCCTCCATCAATCTGAAGAACCCTTTCACAACACGAAGAACTCTTTAATCATGCAAAGGGTTCTTTGGGTTTTTATATCTCTATATAGAACCTTTTTCTTTACTAAAGAATCCTTGAGGAACCATAATTTTAAAGTGTGTACTTAAAGCTTTCATTTTTCAGACAGCGAAATCAAGCTCCACTCTCCCACTTACATGGGATTACTTGGATTGTGAGAAGCAGAAAATCTAACCAACTTTTAAGACTGAACTTCGAAGGTGTGAAAAAGATCCCTGCAGATTTCTTTGAAAAACTGAAAGCAAGTCTCCCAAAAAGAAGCAAAGCTGTAATTAAATAATAGCTTTAATTAAACTTTCAATAACTGATATTATATTTTGTTATTGAGGTTTTTGTAGAACTTTGTGTTAAATATCTGTTCTTTTCTTTTTTTAGTGATGCTGAAAAATAAGTAACTTGTTCTCAATGGCCATTTTGACTGAAAATTAAGTAAATGAAGGGCAGTCAGTACTGTGTATCTGCAAGCATACATGCTTGTTTTACTGTAGGAGAATATGAATGAGGTCTTACAACAGCATAGACACAATTCAGTACATGCTGTTCTCAGCGAAATGCTGAATCTTGTGCTTTTGTGAAACAAGCTTTTAAAAGAAAGTCTTCGTACAAAATAGACAGCATTTTTATCCCATATCTATTTTTTTCCTCAACCTTAGCTCCACCTTTATACTCTTTACTTAACACTCCAGCACTTACATCGCCAAATAACACAAGAAACATACAGTAACAGAAAGAGAAAAAAAGAGTAATCCCTTCCTGACAAATACTGTGCACAGATTAGGATTTCTCTTTATGTGACATTTTAACTGTGCAAGTGGCAACAAGACCCATGTATGTTTTTGAGGGAGTGAGGCAGTAGGGAAAAGAGTGGGTACACAGAAGCAGGGGAGAGGGAGAGGAGCAAGAAAAGCAGAGCGACAGGCTGGGGTGGGGTGTCAGATATATGAGCGCACATTCCGCTCTTGGTCCGCGACTGGCAGCCTCTGTTTTTCAGTCACGGCTCAATAAAACAGCTCTATGGTTGATTGGCACCAAATGCAGTACACAGCAGCCCACAAATACAGGCCCAAGCAAAGGCCTTTGCTGTGCAATACATGAGGCCGAAAGTGCCACTCTGCTTTACAGAGGAAGATGCTCATGCTCCAGGCTTTACTGTACCATTCTACTCTTTCTTTTCTGAAAGCTTGAGTATTAGCCGATATGAATCCGATCCAACACGGTTTTATTACTAATCTTTAAAATGAGCTCTTTTTATTTTAAGTACTTAATTTCTGATGTACCTTTAAAACTGCCATTATCAAAGTGTTCAAACAAACACTCGACTAGCCTAAAAGAAGAAGCATATAGCCATCTACAAATGCATGACCTACACAAAACCTCATCCAGGAACTGAACTCACATCACGTTTAGACGAATGTGCCACTTGGGGGCCCAAATAGTGTAATTTTGCAGACACATTTAGAGTGCAAACATGCACAGAATTACACTTTTTGGGCACCCAGGTGGCAAAATTGTCTAAATATGATGAAAGTTTGATCTGTGGTAATGGCATAGCCATCCGTTCCCAGGAATCCAAAAGAGCATAACTGAACAGTTTCATGTCAAAATGCTGTATATGCATTTGTAAAAGATTTGGATATAATGAGTTTTTGAAAACTCAAAAAAGTCTTGGTGGGTAGGATGGCCCTCTCTCTCTCCCATATAATTAAGCGCAATGCTAGCCCAAAGTGGCTGTCTGTCAGCTGACAAAAGAGAATTCACAATTAGCGTTCTCCTCCATGTGTACTGAGCTATCCAATGAGGTTGGATTAGCAACAGTTCAAAAAGATGCAGTGGTTGGTGGGCGTCTTGAAGGAAGCAGATGCCAGCAGCATCGCGTGATGAGAGTGAGCCTTACATTACACGTGGAACGGGGGACTAAACTGGGGGAAAACTGGGTATCGGACTGGTGCTATCTCTAATGCTTTAATTAGTCAGACCACATTCCTGAAGAGAGATGAACAGTTAAGACAGTGGGATAAAAAAGGAACGAGAGCCAGTGATTCATCACTTCCAGTGCTTTCCCACTCACTCTTTATTACCCACTGAATTACAAACCACTGACCATTTCCCAGCCATTTCCCAGCCCAAACTAGAGCCTGACCGCAGCCCTGGCAGTACCTGCAATCAAAACAACATGAGCTCTATATTCAGGTGGACAAAATAGCAAAAATACAATATCACAATACTTTTACGACATTTTGCAATAGAGTATATGCATTAAAATATTTTGTTTTTCTGAGGTTTGATAAGTTGGAGCTGACACAGTGCCACTGACACAGTGCCACATTTAAAATGGTACTAAAAACTACAATGACTTTCTTTTGTATTCAGTGTTTCTCAGACTGCACAGTACTATGACCAATTAAGCAGGGCCAGCTAGGCTCTGTCGGATTACCGGTATCACCCAGATACAAAAACACAACCAGCACTTGATAACAATACAAGCGTTGTAGAAGCACTGATGATATCCACAATAAGCTAAGAATAACTTATGATGTATAATCATATCTGCATTTCTCTCTTCCCTAGCTTCACATACATGAGGATTCAGTGCAGTCTGTAAAAAACTGTTCAAAACAATGCAATGTATCCGTGCACATTCACAACTAGATATGCACTTAAACAGTGTTTAGGTATTTGAATATCAATTCGCTCGTAAGAAAGCTGTTCTTTGCTAAACGTAATTGAGGCCAGGTCTTTGTTCTTATTCTATTGCACTATAAAATGTTTCTTTGCCCTAAATTGCATTACATCAAGCTAGGATGAGCATTTTAGCTTATAAATCCTTAGATTCTGAGTCTCTGTGCACTTTTTATTACTTTTCTTTCTACTGGTTTTGCATATTTTGTAAGAGTATTTGCCAAATGACTAAATACGCCATGAGGTGCAAACCAGTGGTAAGCCTAAAGAACAGGAAAATGTCTACATAAAAGAAGTGCATGATCCAAAGCACACCACATGTATCATAACTGCTCAGATCCAACCGAAATACTTAAGTAATCAGAATAATAATTACAAACTCTATTATTTTTTCAGGACCAAAATGAGGAATATTCTTGACTGGTCTAATTAATCACCCAACCTACACACTAATGAGTATGCATTTCATTTATAGAAGACAAGACTAAAGACAAAAAGTCCTTAAACATTTATTTTCATGCAATAACATTAATTCTATTTATCATTATGATTATTTGTCCAATTACTTATGCACTCCTGATAAAAGTGAGTATGTAGAATAATACTTTTCATTCCTATAATTCCTTTAAACCTTGAAAAGGTTCTTCACAGATGTACATCTCATCGACAAAAACGGTTCATGAAAGTGTCTACTGAAAGGTTCTGCAGGGAACCAAGCGTGGTTCTTCTATAAAATTGCTCCAAAGAACCCAGTTTGACCTCTGATTTTGGTGCAGTAAACATCTACATCCCCTACTTAAATGATGCACACAAAAGCATGAATCCTCCCTTGTTGAGAAATTTCCTTTATTAGATTACATTTTAATTGTTTTCCTAATTGTTTTTGTATTGAAGTTTGTTTGTTTATTGTAAGTACTATGTATGAATGATAAACATGTTTTGTTTATTTTGTTAACAAATTCTGAATAAAGCTAAGAATTTGTGCTGTCCAGGTCTCTGGGATTCCTGTCTAGGTCTGAACCCATTTACACTTTCCATAAGGCATCTAGGCTGGCAGGACAAAAATGAGAAAAATGGTCAAAAGAGGTGAAAAAAATGGACAGCTTGAGGAAATATGTTTGCCTGCAGGACACATACGTTTACAGCTGCATTGACAGAGATGGTGTACAAAATTCTTCTCAAAGTAAAGAAGTAGATGTTAAGGCAGATCTAACCCAGGAGAATGAAGGCCATTCAAAGTGTTTGTGAACTTCATGCCTGTCAGAAACTCTTACTGGTTCATCCTCTTTTCACACTCCTCCACACACCTGCATGCTATCCTCAGTATTTTAATCTATAGTTTGTGCTTTTTCTTGCTAGCTTTTTGTTTATATTACATTATCACCTCCCTTCCTTAGCAAAAAACAGCAATTAATGTTCTTAGTCTACAGAAATACCAATATATTATAATGACATTTTCCTTCAGAGGCTTTCCAAGGGTTTGTTAAAGAACAAGAAGGTAGATTCTTTAAGTGGGATGAAAAATGTTTGACACAAAGATACACCTACATAGCCTGCAGGTAGTTGATTTAAAAGCAAGATAAGCTCGAGTGTGGGGGTAGGGGTGGGACGGAACTATGTGTGTGTGTGCGTGTGTATGTATGAAGGGATGAAACATTTCAACAAAGAGAAACCTGTCTCGTGCATGGAGATTAAAGGCTCACCGTCGTCTCTGCTAATATCTCCATGACGACAAGACAGAAGAACAGAGAAAGCGAGCCAGAGAAAGAGAGGATATAGGAGAGAAAGAAACTCCCCCCTCAACATTCCATAAGCCACTCATACACCGAGAGCTTTGTGAGAGGCAGAAATTCCAGCAAGGAAAGATGGGAAGAGACGATACCTGAGCAGTTCACCATGAACATCCGCTATGACATCACGATGAAGTTACTTTTATTTCTTATAATGCTGAAATCATCAAACCTCATTATAATAAGGTACTAGCAACACATTCATTCAAGCAAGCTGACTTGGTGTGCACCTTACCTTATGCAACTATCTGAATCTGTGGGTTGAAAATCATTCTACCCCGTTATACTTTCTGCATTTTCTCACCGTACCTGAGCAACAACGGTTGCTGAGTAACAACAGTGGTTGCTTTACTTTCAGCTCGTTTCCATACTCAAAAATGGAAGCATTCGAACAAATATAAAATTCGACTTGCAATCCTTCCTTCAGTCAGATCCAGAAAAACAGCATCATGCTTGTAGATAAAACTATCAACCTGTATAGCTTTTCAGGTGCCTTTGGAACAAAATATCACTTGTTTCGGAACTTTTTTGGCAGAAGAAACTGTCAATATTAAAAACTTACATTTTAGTAAACAATGTTCAGGGCTTACTTGCTTTACTTTTTCTTTACTTTGCAAAATAGTGCAACTATGATAATCTGTGACCAAATCACAGTCATGTTATTCATAATCTTCAGAATATCATGCTCTTTTATTGATTAAACATAAATAGGTGATTTTCTGGGTGAAATGTTTTGAATATATGTCAATTTTTGTTTCACATGTATACATTCTTACTGCAACACTGAACAAATGACATACAATAAAGTTTTTTCAAAAAAAAAAATTCAAGTTTCCAAGGAAACGTAAGTTAGCAGAAGTGCACAATCATAAAAGAGTGGGAACCTAAGTCAGGTGTTCCTTAAGTAATCATCTTTTTGTAATCAATATTTTCTGTATGTCCTTATTGTAGTTTGAATTAGGCCTTTAAAACAATATGACGTTCTTGTTTTGAACAGCCAAAAGTGCCCGTGGTTGCAGAAACACTCATGTACATGCCAATTTCATTATCTTTAAAGTTGACCTGCACAAGTGTGTCACCTTTAAGCCTTCAGGCCTCTGACTTTGCTGCGAACGCGACACTTTATCACAGCGAAATGTGTGTAATGCAGTTTGGAAAGTCAAATGGAATCGACCCCAATTACTTAAAGATGGCCTAGATTCCAAGAAAGATACACTCGGGTAAGAGGACTATTTGTCATCTCTTCTGTAAATTACAGCAGACATGTCTGATCCTGAATGAGAATTAGCACAGCTTTCTTTCAGCTATGTAGAAGCTGAAGTTCTCAACGTTCTCTGTCCTTACATTTTATATCTCTCTCACACAAATTCCTAAGAGATCAGATAGGCTATCCCCACGGCAACTCTGCCACCCAGTCCTGTCCTACATATATCATTATGTGGATTAGCTACTACTACCTAGTTGATAATGAGGGGGATGAGAGCGAAAACTCCCTTCACACACACAAAAAACACACACATGCATCCACGCACACACATAATCACATCCCCCAAATACCCAGACACAGAGTGGAAGAGTGATAAAGAAAGGATTTTAGAGAGACAGAAGTTGAGAGGGGAAAAAAGGCCTAGCTCGTGAATGGCAGCTCACAGTGATGCTGAGCTCATAAAAAGCTCAGGATTTGCGACTGGCATCCTTTTGGCCTGTCACTATTGAAAAGTTTTCTGTTTGTGCCCTTTTTCTAAGCATATAAAAGAAGGTTGTGACTGCGACAGAGCCTTTTCAACGTGTATAAATCAATCCACCTACTCCGGTCCTGCTTTCAAATTGTGCCGGTAGGTGTGAACACCAAAGCCAGGGAGGAAAAAGAGAGAGATGGAGAAATGTGGGAAAACAAAGGCATGGAAGGAGAAAGAGACAGGGAGACTTAGTGAGTTAGAGAAAAACGATGTGCACAGCCTGGCAGGAACATCCCAGTCACTGGGTTGATCTCAGGTCTCTGCAGACAGCCGGACACTGAAGCCCTGTTAGGCAGCTCAGAGGCTGGACAGAACAGCTCTGTCCCATGGTAGACAGCTGAGAACATGCAGTTAAACTCCACCAACACCACCAACCCCCCACCATGCCCACTCCCTATGAGAGCTTTAGAATGATAATTGGATGCTTTCCTTAGCTACTGCAAAACATTACATTACAATGACCCCCTCCACAGCTGGGCCCTATGGGGGGTCAGCTAGAGAGCCACCATATACAGCCATGAGTAATCTCCTACCCCACAGTTACATATGGACAAAGGTGCTGCAGTAAGGCCACACACACACACACACATTCACACACACTGGGACATTTCTATGTCTCCTACAATTTTGCCCACCCACTCCATTTCAAGCATTAAAGAAGCCACTGAAAGTCTAATGGAGGTCTTGTCATTGTTCTGATAAATGGGCTGGGGCAGGAAAAAGACAATTCCACTTTGAAAATGGAGCTGAAAGAAGAAGCTGACTTAAAAAGAGAAGATCTGGTATAATGCCATTTTGACTAAGCTTTTAATTGATTCTCTAAGACTTCAACTGAGGCTTAAGGACCACATTCTATGCTCGACTCTATCAGTATATCTCTGCCTTAAGACATGATATAATGATGACGATGTTGCTATTAATGACAAAGATGACAGAGAAATTATTGTCAATGTGCTGGGTCCTTTCCAAAGTAATTAAGTCCATCACCTCTACCCAAACACACAGTAGAGCATGGAAATAAGGTGGTATACGTGGACTTCGTGGAATTCTGAAAGGTGCGCAGGAACGCAGACGGCGGCTGGTTCAATCCGGCTTGCTAGGATAGAAGCAGCCAGTCACCGTGGCTTTAATTAGCAGCTCCAAACTTCTCCTAATCCTTCCTGCCACAGAGGAGCAGCGATTAAAATGCCTTCAGATTCGTTTCAACCTTATAGTTAAAAGCCACATACATACTGAGTCTCAAATACATCTCATTCATATGTGGGATTACATTCCATTTAACTAGAGGCAAATCTATGACATTTGCTCAAACTAGGAGGTACAGCATTTTTCATTGTAATAAGACAAAAGCTCATGACCTAACTTATTTTCCCTCCAGTGCTTAAACCTTCTGCATGATCAACCCTGAAACATCAGTGCTCACATACAGTAAATCTTTGAGTGAGAGTTATCTCCATTTTCAGATCTCCATGTTTCTTATTTCAAAAGAAAAAAAAGGTTGAACATAGGGTTCTTGGGTGCACATAAGCCGTGTTTAGGCGTTCAGCTGATACCAACTGGTACCAGATATGTGTTGCTATGCACTAAGTAAGACAAACCAGCTTAAGGCTGCCATTACTAATAGTTCACAGCTAAAACCTTCAGTTCAGAGACCTTTTTCAGATCTTTGAATGTCACATAACAGCAGACAAATTGCCTGGGGGTTGATTTACGATGGAGGTCCGACAGCATAACAGCCATTCTTTCCCTTTCAAAAGACAATGTGTGTATGTCTCTGTGAGACAATACTTTAGTGCCAGCATTATACACAAAACCTACAAATAAAAGCAAATTACAATCCAATGAAAAAAAAACCTATACTCTAAATCTCTGATAGGTTGACAGCAAAACAGCTCATTTTTATAAACTTATGATCTACGAATGTGATAAGATAATTTAATGTCAAACACGTCCCACAACACCCTGATCTTTATAATCTGCTGAGTGGATGCTCCTCCTGGGCAAATAGCACAGAATCTGGGGGAATGCAGCCCCACTAAATAAACAGTTGCCTTCATGCTATCTTTGTAAATTTGATCTTTGAAAATGTTTATCCCAGATTTCGGACTTGTTACAGGATCTTTCTCCTTCTATCATTTCAGAAGACATTACGGTTTCACTGGTTGACGGCTGATCGTAGGTAACGCCTTATTTTTCTAAATGTAACTTAATTCTAGTAGTCACTGATTAGGCATAGACAATTGTTTGCATTTGGAACAGCTTGTGCTTGATGTTGAAATTCAATACTTCACTCCTAATTACAGAGGTATTGCACTGTATAGTGTCAGCCATGTTGAAGCGCTGTTCAAATTCTCAATTAAATATTTTGGCCGTTCTGAACACTGTATGTAGTGCACCAGACTGTAAGTTAGTTGTGACTGTGTTGTACACCGTTGCTTCTGATTAGTCTGACTGATCTACAGGAAGTTCCCAAGCTCAATGTTCTTATATTAAATTTCTCAACTTAAAACTTTGTTGGCAATTAAAATTGCAGCTCTTATGATTTAAAAATTGCACTCTTTCAAATTGTGACTCCAATATTAAAAACGTAACCAATCTTTCAGCTCTAATGTACTGTAATGTAAGCATTTTGTAATCACATCTTGAAGGCAGCATAATGCTAAGCAACTGGGTGCAGTTTTCATCCCTTGGTCCTCTTCTAAACCAGAGCTGATGAAAGGTCAACTACCCTGGCCTGAACGAAAGACCCTACAGGCCTCCTGCGTTTACAGTGCATGGGTGCTGAAGCATGTGATGGATCTCTCTCTCTCTCTCTCTCTCTGTCTCTCTCTCTGTGCAGGATTTTGCGAGGGCCTCTTTTTACGGAGGCTTACAGGCGGATTTGGGACAAAAAGTGCAAAGCTCTACACTGTGCCCCCAAATCTGGGTTTCTGGCTGGAATGTAATGGGCAGAAGTCTGTGTGTGTGTACAGGAGTGTGTGTTCTGTGAATAGCTCTGAAAGGCAATGACCTGAAATTCTACTTATTCATTAATGCAGGCTTTATCATGAACTGAACAAAGCTACTCTTGCAGATGTGCCGGTAACCTCCATCTCAAAATGTTGTCCCTTTTCCTTAAAAGGGCTGTCACTGAAAATCAACCCAGCCAAAAAGCAAACAACAATTTTTGGTAGGTACCTGAAAATACTGAATGGACGGCAAATCAAACTTCTTGTGTTTTCCTTTTCACCTGGAACATTCCTTTCGCGCTTGCTGTGGGCTGTTGATTAACGTGCACTCTCAACGGCACCTGAGCACGTCTCAACTCACAGGCCACACACTTGTCATGTTGCAAACTACTGCCACGAGATATGCTGTGCAGGGGCCAAGCACTAACCTGTCTTATCTCCTTGAAGAGATCTGATTAATTGGAACGCATTCCACGGGGTAGCATGAAAAAGATCTATCTGCAATAATGAGCTTACCACACTAACTAAATTATCAATAGTATAAGTTACTACATTAACAAGTTAATTAACAATCATTTTATGCTATTTGTTGATGAAAATGGTTAAAGACATAAACATCTGGCTATGAAGCTGTAAGTGACATGTGAATTTGTTGCAATGTTTTGGTTGCTAAACTAATTTAAACCATGTTTGATGTTTTTGCCTGTAAATGTTGCATCGTCTCGTCCCCGCCTCCAATCAGAATCAGCACTGGACTATCATGCTAAAGGACAATCAGCAACCGGTATCAACTTCACAAAATGCTGACTGGTCCATCTCTAATTTAACTCTTAACCCTTGGAAGTCTTGAGTCAATACTGCCATTTAGCTATACTATTTAAACACAATTACACAATTATATAAATATTTTTATAATAAATAATATAATCTGTAATGTAGTAAATAACTAGTTACGTAATGAAATACATTAACATTCAGTGTCCATTCTGCAAGTACATTCAGCAGGTTTTAGTCTTCCAAATTGACTTCACATTGATGTAAAATGACAAAAATTTAAAGGATGCTTTTATTTTTTTAAAACGACTGCATTCACAAGAATAACTTTCTATCAAATCCAAATCATAATAAAATATCTCTTCTGCTGCTGTTGTAACTGCAACTGTGGTACTGATTCAAAGTTCAGAATGTGGACTTCTGAAAGAATTTCTTTATTTTTTTCACCACTGGCTTCTTAGAAACTTCTACATTATGATTAGTTAAATTACTAAATTAACTAATCATAGTTAAGTGATGTTAAGTAACTAGTTAACTGATGTAAAATAATGCATATTAATGTAATGTTTGCTTCTGCATTTACATATTCAGTGTAAGAAAGATATGGTAATGAGGGTGGCTGCATTCCACTGGACACAGGGAGACTGTATCAACAAGGCCAAGTCACATTTCAACACATGGGTATTTTTCATTAAATAGAGCTTAACAGTTTCTCTTTGTGTCTACTCTGTCCTCACCTAACAGTTACAGTATGTACAGTGTGAGCAAGCGATGGATTCCACATTCATTTATGATGAGCAACTATTTACTTTGCTGTGTCATAAGAAATCAAACAGCTGTGGACTGTCCACTTTCCACTCTACTGTCTTCTCATAGTTTCTCTGAGGTTTCCTCAAGTGCCTGTGAGATTTGCCCTCTCATGACCTCACGAGAACTGTGGGAAATAGAAGCAGTCTCTATGGAAGCGTGTTTGGTTAAACATGAGGGGGTGTGACACAGTGAATCAATGAACTCCATGAAGCTGTGTGTACAAGGTACAAAATCAAACGTGTTTTGTGGAAAGTATGCTAGCTCTGGCCCTAGTTATGTACTGTTTTGTTTTACCAAAGTGATATTTAAAGTCTGCAGGTTTGGGGACTGGACACTAACATAGTGAGTGGACTGGAAATGCCACAGTGGCCTTTCCTCACGCCGAGGTGGGAAATGCTGGTGAAATATGGTCGCCTACTGTGACAAACTGTGACTCTCTGCCTGCCTGCACATTCCCCCTGACAACAAGAAATGCACACATACACACATGCTACAGTCACTATGCTTTACTGAGATTCCCACAGCCATCAGTGTCAAAGCACGCTGAACACTTTATTATCCTTGCTACACTCTTAAAAAGATTAACCCTTCAAGAGTTCTTTAGTAAAGACAATGTCTTTAGTAAAGATTTTGGTTCCTGACACTTCAAGAAATGTATCATAGGTTGTCTTTGGACATAATGTCAAATGATATGTCTACCACAAATAACATACCTGCCTCTACACTATGAAAGACTGAAGCAACAGCAACTGTCACATGTACACTGTAATGAAGTTTGATGCTTCATCAACCCATGCCTAATCTGTAGAATTATTATATCTACACCAAAATTCTGATTCACTTCATGTTTAAGTATATTGCGTAACAATCGTCATTATGGACCGTAGGCCCATCAACTAAAACGATTCTGATTTCTAGATTGATGTGAGATTATCATTAAGCCATGGATAAAATCTAATCTAAAGCATTTGTACTCTGAATGGTATACAAATGGAGGAAACTGGACTAGGGGTGGACAATATGGCAATAACATATCACATTACTTCAGGGTTTCCGCTATATATATTTCAGGAAAAAAAAACAATAATTATGCTCCCTTTAGAATGAAACAAGCAGCTCAGTGTTCTTTAGGTGCTGATGATACCACAATGTACTCAGAAAAACATACTGTGACATAACGCATCATGCTAACGTTCAATGTCGTCATATCGTGCACTCCTATTCTGGACACAGAGAAGAATTCTCTATTCTATTTACTTTCTAATTATTGTTCCTCTACTCTACACCCTATTTAGTGTTGTTGAGAAATACCCCCTTCAATGTCTCTCAACAAGAATTCACCGGCATGAGTGGTTCTTATATAGGAATCACTGAGCTCTCTACATTTCTTTACCTCAACAAGTATCGTCACTCCAGTTTATTATTTTGTTCTGGATGCCAGGTATGTTCTCCTGCATCAACAGCAGATGGTTGTGAGACACGGTTTGAGACGACATGATGAAAACAGTCCTATTTAGCATAAGGCTGGTTATGATTATGCGCCCACATGCCACTGCAGATCTGTCAGTCATAGATTAACCAGAACGCATCATTTGATTACAGTTATTTGTAAATAAGCATGTCAAACACACAATGAGGTCTTTTAAGCGTTCTGAAGAAAGATGTCCATGTTTAGTGAACCTGAAAGGACACTACTGCATGAGCAAGGTTTTAACTTTTGCCAGACCTATTCCCACTGATATCTGCTGTAACTGAACTTGATAAAGTTCTTACGAAATCCCACCCACTAATAATAATGAAAAACATGCCCTTATAGAAGCAGACTTCTGTATTGGCAGGTTTCTAACTTTTGCCGGTCCTATTCCCACTGTTGATATTCACTGTGACTGAACTTCATACGTTCTTACAAAATCCCGCTCAACATCTAATAATGAGGCATAACAGCCCACAGTCTTCTACAAATTCTCAATATTTCCTCATCTTCCCTTTTTCTTCTCGGTAGGCTGGTATGCAGGTTTATGTTCAACATGTTTCTGCAAAGGTACACTTGTGCCTGTCAACAGCAGAAAAATCCTATGATCCCTTCTCCGAACAGCAGATTCTCTGTAATGTGACATGTCTAATTGCCATGTAAATAAAAAAAGACCACAATAATAGTAAAAAAGGAGCGGTTTTGTCTTGTGAGCACATGCCATCATAACAGCTGCCTTCTGCTTGTTGTTCTAAGTCATTGCTCATCTCCCTTAGCTAAGCTAGAGTGCCCATGAATATCACAGAGAGGGCCTTGAGGAACCAAAACAGCCAAATAGCATCCATCAAAATCACAGGGCCAGAGCTTTCCACCACTCTTTGATGCTCCTGCAAAGTTTGGCAGGCTGTTCCCAATGGCCACATTGAGACCACCTTCTCACTGTGAAAGAGAAGATAAAAGTGCTCTCTTCTTGGAAACAGCTGATGAGAACAGGCAAATGAGAACAGATCAGATATCTATAAAGGGACAGCATATGTGATGAAACGCAGGATATTTTTATAACTATTTTAAGTGGCTTTCCAGCTCTTAACCCTATTTTACCGAACGTCTTCTCAGCGATTCATGCAGAGACTTTGGCTTTGAGTAGTTAGGACATATGCATGTCCACCTTGGCGATAGTAAACCATGTCAGCATGTGGAACTGAAACTTTCTGGGTCCGATGTACTAGGCCTTCTGCAGCAGTTTCAGGTGCAAATTGGATCCATTCTGCCAGCTTGCTATGTATGAAACTGGAACACAATTCTAAGCACAAAATGCACTTATCTTCCTCATGCATATATCGCTGCAGTCGGAACAAAACCTTGTATCTCCAAAATGATAACTTTACAGGGGAAAGTAAAAACATACTTTACTTTTAATGTAAGTCAATGGAACCAGACTTTTTTCCAAATGATTTTGGGTCATTTCTTTTGCTCCATTCATCATGAAATTTACACACAATGTAAAGAACAGCATTTTCAAATGATGTCAAAAACTGAAAAATGATAAAAATGGATATACAAGGTTTTGTTACGACAGCAGCAACATGCAATTTGACGAAGGGCTGTGCAAAACGTGAGGGTCACAGAAAAAGTGGGTGGACATATCACACATGCATCTGATTATTATACATAATAATAAATATTACACATATTCTGATCAATTTCCTAAGTCCCCTTAGGAGTTTTGTTTTGTTTTATGAACCAAACACACACACACACACACACACACACACACACAGACAAACAAAGACACTATCGCACACTATCTAAGCCGCTTATCCTCTCGGATCACAGGGGTGCTGGAGCATATCCCATATATAGATTTTATGAGCTGGATTGCAAAGGGTAAATTTTAAAACTTCAACAAAGCTCACATTCTAAATCAAACTTTTACATAAAAATAGCAAGACAAATTTGTTTTTTCATGATATGGGCAACAGACACAAAGGGTAGAGGCATGAGTCTCAAATGTGCTGAAAAAACAGTTACCGTCAGAATAATAATGACCATGCCCCATACTGAGTTTGAGACAGAGCAAGGGAACTCTAAGAAACTTGGGCAGCAGTTGGGCAGGCGTTGCTGTCGTCAAAGGGGCCGGACACCCCACCAGTCACTCAGCAAGAGAGAACAATTGTGGAAGAGTGAAAGGAGATGGGGCAGTGGTGCGATGCAAAGTTTCTGTAACGGGAAGCTGAAAGGCAAGGGGAGAATTTATAAAATGTGTGGTGGAGGAGGAGAAGTTTTGGGTGTGGTCCTTCTCCAAACTTAACTTTGGCCTCCAGCTTGTTGATAAAAACTTTGCAGGCCACCACTGCCCCATTTCTTCCCACTTTCCACAACTGCCTTCTTTTGCTAAGCGACAGGGGGTGTCAGTCTTCCTTGACCACAGCAAAGCCACCCAGAAGCCGTGCCCAAGTTTCCTAAAGTTCCCCTCCTTAGTCTCAAGTTCACTTTGGGGTGTGGTCCAAACTGGCAAAGGCCTTACTTCTGACTGAGCAATGTGAAGTAAGTATGAAGTACATTGCTATTCACGTGTCCTTGCTCTAAATAGTAGTTTGTGACAAAAAACATAAAAATCAATAAATTAGCTGTTATTCTTATGAAATTGAGAAAGTGTGCTATTAAAGCAGAAGAACATATTAGAAGGCAAACAACTGCTCCATTTTGCCTCAGCATTAAAGGTTAATTTATCAAAACAGATTTCGAGCATGTCTAGTTTGTCTTCTTGCCCTGGCCACCATTTAAGCAGAGACGTGAGAAGGTGAAGTGAACTATAGGAGCCCCTCTGAGACAGATTTAAAGAGCATGGTCTCTGCACACTGTATGCTATCAGCTTGTCATTTCTCAACTCATTAAAACAGTTTACTCCAAATGAGGACATTGAAAGAGTCATCAAATAGAAGACTTCTTACTACCCCTGTGAATTTACAGTGCAATCAAACTTTGGCAATCAAACTTTATTTAAATGAGGCTTTACTTGGACATACCCTGTTGGCTGCTGTGCCTTTAAACATTCTATGCTGGTTTGTTTTGAAAAGATTAGGGTATGGGGCTCTTTCTTCAGACTCTATTTTGGCTTTGGGGTGGTGGGCAACATGAAACTGTTTAGACTTGCAGTGGAATTATCTGCTGTTCTGAGCCCTGAGATGGTTGTATGGGGTGTTTCGCCCTGATGCGTCTGAGGCATGTAAAATTGATGACGATGTGATGGGGCCCAGCTCTAAAGCCCCTGTCAAATAACTCAGCATCACTCAGCAGCTCATCAGCCTGGGTTATTCTGTGTGCATGTGTATGTCCATGTTATTGTAGACAAAGAAAGTTGTCCGGTTGGTCATATTGCTTATTTGTCATCTGTCAGTTTTTTCTCGAGCAAAAATTTCCAGAAATCTACTAAGGATGGTGTGTATGTGCGCTTGCATGCTAGCCAGGAGTGTCTCATAGAGTCCCGTCTCTCACGCCGAGTTATCTCATTTTCTGCCCAGATCAATCTAAGTAGCATATCAGGAACCTGAGGTTCCACACCCCTCATTTCATGCTTAGCCTCCCTTTGCATGCTTTGAAGTAGTTCAAAATTAACCCCCTTACAAGTTCTAGAAAAAAGTCTCTGTGTTCTCCATACTCAGCCACATGTAAAATTAACAAGCTCTGAAATATGAAATTACTTTGAAATATTTACTGCCACCTTTAGTGTTCCAAATAAGCGTCCTGAGTGTTAATTCAGTGTTAATGATCTAGTCATGGCTTAATGGTCACTGCCGAGATGTTTTTTTTTTTTTTTAACAGGATTGCAGAGCCTGGCTCCACTGAAGCAGAAGTGCCATGTTCAGATCCTGAGTCATGCAGAAGAAAGCAGAGACCTTAAAATATTTACTGCACGTGTATATTTATCACACAGTCTGCATGTACTGCATAGCTTCACAAAGGGAAAGTAGGACTCATTTAGGCCTACTGACCAGCAACAAATGCCTAATAACAAATATTTAGCATGCCAATAAGAGTTTCATTAAAGACTCACATCAGCTGACATCAAACAAACAACGTATGGATGATGGAAGAGGCAGCATATACCATAACAAAACATTTGATTCAATGCAAACTGGCGAACCAATCTAAAACTTTGGGCCCACCAGTGGGCCCTGATCATGTAAGGGGTTAAAGGAAGCTTCCTGGTTTATTTTTTCCTGTGAAGTAATTTGTAAAGTAACCAGATTAAAAACTAACCAACTATTTTCCACCATCCTCTAATAAAGTGGTTCCTAGCACTGTTCCTGGGTACTCCCTGCCCTGCATATGTTGTATTCTTCCCCACTCTAACACACCTGATTCAACTAAGTGGCTAATTAACTGGCCCTTCCAGGGCTGTATTTGCCCTTCCTGTGTTGAACTGGATATGTCAGAGCATCGAAAACACTGAAATGTTCAGGACAGGGGGTCCTCCAGAATCAGGGTTGAGAAACACTTCTCTTGCACACCAGGGAGACAGTCATTACTAGCAGCAAAAGATATCACATATAAATAACCAGTTACTGGCAGCATTAAAGCCACATTCATCCTTCCCCAAACCAAAGCAGTCTAACTGAGGGGAAATATTGAGATGTTCACACCTGGCTTTAATGTACGTCTTGAGTGATCCAGTCATAAGTGGACAGCACTAAGTACAGGTCTGAAAGGGGTAGAGTGTATCTTGGACACACACTGTGATCCGGTCACTCAAACCACTGTCAGAGGATGCATAGCACCACATAATATTTGTAGCCTGGACACTAAAGCACCCCAGTGCAACTGGAGCACAGATGAAAGGAGCTGCTTAGTTTCTTTGTTTGTTTCCCCTCCCGTTTGTTTATACGTTACGTCAGCAATCCATGCGATCTGTAACAGCCCTTGCATGGTACATTTTTTAGGAGCAAACGTGCATAGCAAAATGTGCTGTACACTTCTTCTAGTCACGAAATCCGGTCATATGTAGACTGAAGACACTGAAATGCCAGTGTACAACTCTTTCCACTTCTGATCAGATTGTTAGAGACAAATTAATACCAGGTATGAACAGTTGGAATGCATTAATGCATTTATAATCCAAATAAGTGTGCCACTTCTCTGTAATGCTATTCCAGAGGGATTTAGTTCCAACTGTATAAAAGTTAATGAATTGGCATTGATATCACCACACAAACTTGGATATCGGCATCGGTCCACAATTCTCCTATCGGTGCATCCCTAATGAACAAGGCCTATGTTAACTGAGATGCCAAAAGGAAAAAGGTGTAAAAATGGGGTCATCCAGAGGTATTCCCATCTCTACACATTCAAACACAGAGAGGGAAACAATAGCTCCAATTGTCTTCAGTGAAGGTTGCTCTGTTCACTTTCTCGGCTTTAGGGCAAGCTCTAAACGTGTGTGTGGCTGGAAAAGTTCTAACATAGTGGCAGTGCTAAGTGGAGATGTAGTCGTCTCTAAATAGATACAAGACGTGTACAGCTTTCCCTTTGCATGCTTTGATGTAGTTCAAAAATAGCCCCTTTACAAGTTCTAGAAACGTGTGTCTGTGTGTTCTCCTTACTCAGCCACTTGTAAAAGTAACAAGCTCTGAAATACAAAATTACCTGGTGAAATATTTACTGCCACCTTTAGTCTTCAGCACAAGCATCCTCTTTAAGTGTCTACCATCTAATTATGATTTAATTGACACATCTACATATGTTGTTGCAGCTCTACTGACTTCTTAAGGTTGTTGCTGCTGTGATCTATTCAGAGAATAAATTCCATGCATATACCAGCTTGCCATTTCAAGAAAAATGGTGTTCAAGTTCACATGTATTATAAGTTGACACTGCCTCAAGACTGATGCAATGTCAATATTTACAGATGATATGGTCGTGAGATTTAGTTGCAAACTTTAGCCGCTAATAAGCTGAAGTGCACAGTGGGTGTTTGGAGTCTACACGTCACATCAATCCACAAGATCTTTCCAGCAAACTAAGTGGAGATAGCTGAAGCTATAGCTGAATGGCGTGAGAGAGTTGATGAATGGATGGAGGGGCTCAGGTAAGATAAACAAACAAACCTTTACCAACAAGTCTTGGCATTTCCTTCATGGATGTACTTGAGTAACATGCACCCAATGTCCCATCTACATTCTTCTTTCTCTATCTCTCACTGTCTCTCTCTCATCCTCTCCCAAATTCCTCCCTTTTTTCAGGAGCCCACATCTGTCACCTCCCCCCACATCCACCTTGTCTACAGACATGATCAGACCCTCACATGCCACACCCTTCTATCTCCAACAGCACCAGAGGTTTCTCTGTACCCTTCCCTATGCCTCAGGCTTATTCACCATCTCAGTACTTTATTGCACATGAGTTGCACTAAACTGCACATGAGTTCCAAAGTTTATTGGGAGGGTGAAAAGAAGATCCCCCTGACAGACTAAAGGATGGCAGTTTTTATTTGGTCAGATTCCTGAGCAATGACAACAAACATTAGTTTCTCAAAAACATAACTCAGTGCTGCCCTCTAAAAGTCAGAAATTAAAGCTTTTGTTGATTTTATAAGACCCATGATGTGGCTCAATAAATGTGTTTTTGTCTTTATTTACAAATTCTTGCCCTTAATCCAATTAATTAAAATGCACAAAATTCACATTCTGTTTGTTGCAAAGCAAAGATAAAACTGTGAAAACTAACGACTGTGGAAAATTACTGGGAAATCATTTGTACTGGCTCTTTGTCATTTGTTATGAAACACAACATACAAGGCAGATGGTGTTTTCGACTGTGTGAAAAAACAAGGTTTCAAGGTTTTCTTATAAGATCAACAATATGCTATTCACTCCTTCTGCCTTCTCTAAGTGTCTCTCTAACTGTACCACATACACACGCAGGCCTCATCCCACAGCCCTAAGGATACACCTTATTTAGCAGAATCTTTATGAATTTTATAAAACGGATAGTTTTAGTTCTAAAAAACACTACAATGTTTATGGAATTATCTTTGACCATTACATTGCTTGGCAGCCATAACCTACTGTTAATAAGCGATATTGCTTGGTAGGAAAATTATTTGTCATGACTATAGTAAACAGGAAAATAAAAGTCATATTAAAAGTCAAATAAAAGGCATATTGTATATATTGTCAGAACCTGAAGAGCACCGATTGCATGTTTCACTACAAAGAGAGCATAATTTATTATATTATAATTTAAAATATCGGCTATATTGCCCATCCACAGTGTATTTTGTCATCATTTGAGAATTGTATATGTTGTCACCATTTTACAAATGCAGTAAGTCACTTGAGTGCATTGCAGTGATTTTGCCATGGTTAAAGGGGTTTTACTCTATGTTGCCTAACAACACTCCTTGTTGCAACATACAGTTATTGCAACATACATCATTTAATGGCTTAGTGCTCTATCAGCGACTAATATCATTTGTCCCTGGGGGTAAAGATGCAATACATTATGTCAAAATAGTAGAACAGAATAGAATAGAATAGAATAGAATAGAAGAGACAGTATTAGGCATTACATTTAATAATGTCTGAGATTTGTTAACTACTCAAGTTAAGTGTCCTTGTATCACCTCTTGTTCTCTAACAAAATAAGAACCTTATGGTTTATATAAAGCAGCTTATTTATGTCCCTTCTTACATAAATACTCCACAATCATAGCACACAGATGGTGTCACAAAAAAGCGTGTGGAATTAAAATAGACTGTACAAAAGTGCATACGTGATTATAGTCCTGAAGACATATATAGAGAAAGATCAACTAACACAGGGAGACGAGACACCAGGAGAGAGAATAGGATAATGTTTCTAATATTGTCATCTTATAAACACTGTCACCAAGAGTGCATCAGGTGCTAGTAAAAACAGACAACAAGACAACCAGAGCGAAAGTGACACAGCGACAGATGGAGTTATTAATATCTTTCCTCACATTGCATCACCCCATATATAAGTGTGGGAGGCACTGTAGTGGGTGAAATCAGACACTGAAATCCAGATGATTTTCTTTTGTTAAAGGAGGTAGGTCATGGCAGGTTGGGGCGTACCCTCCATCAAGCCCTAACAGTGGTTCCTCGGACAGGGCCGATGTATGCACAGAAGAACTTGGCTGGCCAGTGTGAAGGCAGCACTTGAAAGCCACGGCAATATCACAGCCCTGTGTCAAGGAAGAAGATGACTAAAACTATGGAGACTGGACTTGGGAGGCATAAAGACCACTTGGGTGGGAGTTGGTGGGGGCTGAGGTTTATGGGACCTGAAAGAATTGGTCTCAACTTCAGCAATCTCTGAATACCCTATATGGAGAGTTGGCATTTAAATATTACTTGGAGCTTGTCTTGGATGGTAAAATGTTCCATGAATTATACATACACAGGGCAATGTCACTGTTTTGGAAGAAACGCTTTTTTCCTTCTTTCATAAATTTATGAGTAGAGCTAAGAAATTAAATGATACCAATGGTCAGTAAGCTAAGCTAAAAACTGCATGCAACTTCAGTTGCTGGAAACATATGAAACTAAGTTTTCACTTGCAGTGCATAACATATATAGCCTCCTGCAACTCCTGCAAAAATTTGAAACTTGTTTGAAACTCAGTCTCAACACTCGCAACCATCTCAACATTGTGAAACATGTTCATGAAACAGCCAATCAAAAAGCCGCTCACATACCGTGTAATCATGTCAAACAATATTCTTTCAACCTATTAATTTCAATCAACAGATCATGGACAAAACATCAAAATGATGGTCTCTTGGAAGAATATAGCCTATTTTCTGGTAACCAGTTAGATAATTAGCTAATTAGCTAGCAAGGTAATGTTAACATGGCAGCTGTTTGAATATCTGCTTGTGCCAGCACTGTTCCACTTTGTTATCCTCCTCTCACCTATCATGATCGACATAGTTTGATTATTTATTTTCTTCTTGAAATAAAATACACAAGATGCAAGTGTAGGCTAAACAACAAATTGCAAATGATTATACACAGCTAGAACAATATGATATATAAAAACACTAGCTATGAGTAACAACTACTGGAATAATTGAATGTGCTGCATACAACATTGATTATTTTCAATTGTTTCTTGCAACTGTTTCAATGGAAATGAATGCTTCACACAACTTCGAAAGTGCAACTAGCTGAATAAAGTTTCACCATGTAAAAGGGAAAAGTTAGTTGATAATTATACTCAAAGGCATTTAACACAACACTGAAGGTCCACATGACAGTCAATGGAAAAGTCAAAAATCCTAGAGCTACTACCATCTCATCTTGAGGTGTGTTCAGTATCCAAGTTATAGATTTTGGGTGGGATAATCCTTCAATTGCATCCAACATACCTGAGCAAATATTGTAATTTCAAGTCAGACCAAGATTGATATTTGCTGAGCACTTCAAAAACAAATTCCAACATTTAAAGCGAAATGCCACCCATTTTCCAAAATTCCAAAAAACTGCATAATTAAATGGTTCAGATGTCAACAAAGCCAATCAAAGTAGTTTGAGTCAGAACTGTTCACAGCGGTGGTGATAGGAACAAGATGTCTATAAGTTACATCACAGAAGATTAGTACACTTAACTGTAACTAATACGCTATCTAATGCCCGAGACATTGTTTTACAATAGTTTTGCAGTAAGCTTTTGGTCTAAAACACATTTTTAAAGCCCATTAACAGTGGAAATGTACAGATAGGCCACTATAAATCAAAACAGTGAAAAAAACACACTTTTTCAGATTTTACCATTTACCATTATTAACATTACATCACACATAACATATTAAAACTCAGAAGACAGGAGAATATTCACTGGTGGTGTTGGATAGTTACTAAAACGGCTATATTTGAGTTACAGACATGATAAACTCCAGTCCCTATCAACACCACTGCAAAAAAAGTCAATAATTTTCTCTAAAATGCACCAATTCACATCAAACTGATCTGAATAAACCTATAATTAGAAATACAAAAAATGGGGGAATTCTACTTTAACTCAATTATCTTAAAACAATACTGCCAAATACAACTACACATAAATCTCAAAGACATTCTTTGTTTTGTTTCTTTCTTTTGTTCTTTCTTTCTTTCATCAGTGTGAGGAATTAAGAAGCAGTTAAAAAGTGAACAATGGCAGAGAAGTGAGCAATGACAGACAGCCTACACTACTGGAAAGCCATGAATCTGTGCTCTAGACACACGCTGTCTCCAAGACAACCACTGACCTCCACAAGACAGTTGGCTCCCCCAACTTAATCACGAGATGTTACAACATGCCAACAGAGGTCTGCTTAATGGCTCACAAATCTCTTCAGTAAAACCTTCTGAAGGTACAGAGTACAGTTTTGAAAGTAGCAGTTTTACATGTCAACATTTCAGCAACAGTGCATATGAAAAGAGTGAGCCATTTGTTTATATAATGCACGATGCTGTGCAACTATGTTTCTATATACCAACATAACCATAATGGTATTTGCTGGTCACATGCACATGCTTGTATATGGCGTGTGTCGTAAACACTCACTGCCAGATGTTTGTGAGCACCGAAGCACACAGCTGTGGTCTCTGATGGTGACCTCAGGAAATGGAGCTGAACGGGCCACCCGCTGCAAGAGCTGTCCTTCATCATAGGAACTACAGGAAACTACCACTCAGCAGTGGAGAGAAACTGTGGCTTCAAAGCCCAAGCAGGGAGCCAGACAAGAACCAGAGCAGGGGACAGAACCCAAGGGGAACATTTAGACTCAACACCAACCTGCTGGACTACTGCTGAGTCTCAAAAGGGTCATGATAAGGGAGGTCTGCTCCATCATCAGCACTGTAGGAAATTCATTAAAGGGGAGGAAAGAACTGAGCACTCCCAGTGGAGAAGCATTAAACACCAATCGGACCTCTAGCGATTCTAGAGGTCCAATGGGGCTTTTGAGGACTGTGTTACTGTTAAGGAGACCCTCCAACTCTGAAGCAGTTCAATGGACGGTTTGGCGCTGTTAACAAGTAACAAATATGTTTCTCTTTAACTAACGGTAATGCCCTCCTAAGTTGAGGCCAACATTTTACCCTTAAATGTTTTCTTTCTCAGGGACATAGGACAAAAAAGGAGAGTGTAAAACAAGGGTGGATACATTGGTGGGGATGTTAACCTTTTCAACCTAAGACTCATTTTTCAGTGACTACTACAAATTATTCAGTAACTACTACTATGAAACAATGCGAAATAAGTGAAACTATGTATGGCATGTACTTATGACAGTGAGAGATGCCAATGTTTCCTTTAAGTGTGTTAATGACCAACCATTCAACTGAAGCCATGACCCATTGAACCCCTGTTGGTCATGATTTTACAGGTGCAATCATTTGAAGAATAAATAAGGCCTAGATGGGTGTAACACACATTGTTGACCCATTGTTGCAATATAAAGAATGTGAACAATGTGGCTGAAAAAAATCAAAGGGCTTAGTCAAAGTAAATTTGGAAAGAGCTTTTGGTGTAATTCCCGCTCACAACAACATGCAACAAAACCTTTAAGTTACTTTAAAAGTGAAGTTCTGATGCACTCCACAGAGACACATTAGCATAAGCAAATAATTTGCTCAAAGAGAATAACTTCAAAATATAGTAGCTACATTTCTCAAAAAAAAATTTTTCTGTACAAAATTGTCTTTACTGTAGACTTTTAAAAAGAAAAGGGACAATTTTTATGTCTATTTGATGTTTGTGTAGATCCGCTCTAAAAAAAAAAACCATCCGTCTCAAAGTTTTAAACTAAGTAGCGTGTTTATAAATCTGGAGAACATCTGCAGGCAGACTGTATACACTTCATTCTAAGTATACACTTCCTGACTGTATACACTTCATACTAAACAACTTCCATCACTGTAATAAGTTGGATATGACAGTCAAATTGGGCTGCCCTCACAAATGTATAAACACAGATGACATGGGAATCTCTGTAGGATAAATCTCCTTTAAAAAAAGTTGTGTCAATGCTCCACAACCTATCAGTATCTTATTATCCAGTTGACAAACTCTTTCAGTCCCCTTAATCTCATCTCAAATGGTGCACAAATGGTGCACTACAAATAAAAAGTGGGTTAGGCCCAGAACCTTACAAGGAACCGGATTTGGAGGGTTTGTTTAATCATCTTAACTCTGCTGAATAACAACAACGGAAAAGAAGATAGAACCAAGATACCATCTTTGTGGAGACAATAAAGAGGTCCCGAGGATGAAACTGAGGAAATACCTCAGATCATCTACCTGAGGCCCATCACTCCTCCTAGTCTGGAGAGATGCTGGTGATAACAAGAAAGAAAGGCATAAAACAGATGAGAAGTGTGGTGAAAAGATCGTAAAATAGGGGTCTAACAGATGTGATCTGGTGTATGGAACAGCTGTGTATCTGTGTAGTCCTTCCTGCAGGCCCAAAACTGCAGAGATGAACTTCTCCTGACCTGAAGCAGACTTGGTCATTATTAAAACCTGGGCACTACATTTCAACTGTCTGTAAAAACACAACAGAGGAAAATCAGCTTCTGTGTTTATGAGAAAAGCTGAAATATGTGAACGGCCAGCATTGAACATCTCCATCGTCCTGGAAGACTGTTGATATCTATAACTTTTGCTAAAATGAATAACTGCTTTGAATTTAAGTAAAACTACATAATCAGGGTTAGACAGATTTATCATTCTCTTTTGATTGATTTACAACCTCTCTTTCCTTCTTTCACTCCCGTCGATGACATCATCGAAAATGTCACGATTTATGCTTATTATAGCTGCCTCATTTTCACCTGCCCAGAAGGGTAGCAGAGAACAGGTGAGCAGGACAGGTAAGGCTGTCCCAGTATTTATTGCTAAGAGAGGTGTCTCAAAGGTCAGAGAGACTGTGAAGTATTCTGCCTTCAGAGTAAGATGAAGAGAGGATAAAAAAGTATTAGTTTTTTGAAAAAACATTTTGCACAATTTTTTTGACACTGTATGACGTACTGTGATCTTTAAAAATGGACGAAAGCTGACTAACATGAATGAAAGCAGACAAAATTTATGCATCAAGATGGCTACTACTATTTTTCTTAACTGTGTAACATACTTATACACAACGTTTAATGATACAGTGTCAGAAACCAGATCTGCCTAATGTGGTTTAAGCTTAGTGTGCAGACATGCAGTTTTTACAATGCTACCTGCTCAGTATGATCTCAAAAATAATTGCTTGTTTGCAGGACGAACCATGGCTATTAGAACTAGGCCTTCAGTTCAGGCCGTAAATGCCAAAAGCAAGGAAAAATGATCAATTTTGCTAGCGCCCTTATGGGATGCTGGTAAGCACTATTCTAATTGCAATTCACATGAACATTTTTGACTCTCCCTGATTAAATGCAGCTACCTAAAGCTTGTAAAAAGCATATTAACTTTTGCAAAATTAGCAATTTTACAGTGACTCCTTCAGTAAGAAGCCCTGCCCTGAGGGCTCCTCACTGCTGATTAGCTTCTTTAGCATCAAAACTCCGGTGCTAAACTTAAGAAGTAAACTTCTTGGCCAATACACATTGGGGGTAACGGGAAGACAGTGTACACTTGACTGTTCACCAAACTAGTCTGGCGTAAAATTACAAGTGTTCCTCTCTTGGCAGCTGGTTTTGAGGGGGACAGGGGAAATTGTAAGCAGGAGGTGATTCATAGAGCAGCAGTGAGGCAGGAGAGGAGCAAAAAGCTGCTGAGTTCTCTCTTTTAAGAGGTGGGAAAGTGAGATGCAGGGAATGTGCAGGTGAGTTTCAGCTGATTGCTGAAGGTTGCAGACTAAGCTGAGACCTGCCCCTGTCACACATCTCAGAATGCCATCATAGGAATACCATCACGGGAATGTGTGTCTGCAGGGTTTTAACCCTGTGGGGGAAAATGCCTAACTGCCCCCATTCCCACCTAAAATCCCTCAGAAACCCTGCTCCCTTATGAACACTACACAGACACAGAGGTGCTTAAACTTTACAGACTTCACTGAAACTTTAACCACCATGGTCATTTTGGTTTACTGACAAAATAAAGTTGTAAGTATAATGATAGTTTAAGCTAGTACCAGGACATTATAATAAACCAGTCTATGTTATCCTTTAAGCACTACTGTGCTAGACTGTACATGCTATTTAAGCAATAAAGTCCAGCTTGAATAGACTGTTCTACATTACTATATAACACAGTAGCACAACCCACATTTTAATGCACACACAACCAATGCTAATTATCTTTTCTGGCCATGAAAGCAGTAAGAGAGGAGGCTATTTATAGGACGAAAGCTAACTAAATATATATCTGGCAATGCTGATACACATGGCTGAGCCGACAAGAACGAGCAGAACAATCTGGAGCACGAAAGGGGAAGTTTAAGCTGTTATATGTCACAAAACTTTACCTGTTGTTCAAAAGATAAATGAAACACATCCCTCAACCCATGTTGTGTCATATCTGTGACAAATTACAGCAAGTGCAATGGAAAGACCCTTCGAGGGCACATTCCTCCTCACTCGAGTGCCAATTTCCACCAGCACAGTCTTTGTAA
>JAILXH010282584.1:0-14471 GCA_023558415.1 Piaractus mesopotamicus | reverse complement strand
CACTGCAGAATGTTATAATGCATTATTTACAGAGGTGCTGTGCTTTTCCTCCATTTCCAAGAGAATTAAAAAGTTAAAAAGTTATTTAATTGTTTATTTTTTTTAAAGGGCCTATAACCTAATTTTTTTTATAACACTCGCATTTTATTTTTTCCCAGAGGTCCACTTACCATGTTTGTGTGGTTTAAATAACCCATATTTCCTTTTCCATTTTCCAACTTCTATTTATTCCTTACAATTAAACATCTGTAGGCTGAAAAGCTGAATATATGAAAATGATCAGTTTTTTTTCATGACATCACAAAAACAAAAATTTTAAAACAGGCTGATTTTGCAGTTTAGGTTCCATATATTGACTGTATGGACTGGGGAGTGAACAATATGTTTTTAAAACTGTAACAATGTTTATATACTGTATCAATCAAAAAGTGAGGAAAGCAGGTGTTTTTTTGGCGGGGAGGGGAAACTGTAAGCAGTAGGTGATTAATAGAGCAGCAGTGACGCAGGAGAGGAGCAGACAGTTGCTGAACTGTCTCTTTTAAGAGGTGGGAGAGTGAGATGGAGGGAATGTGCTAATACCTGCTGTTACGTGCTGTTCAATCCCCATGAAAGGCCAGGCACAAAAGCTCTTAACACCTGTTTGTGGAGGAAATCTTCGTTATCACAATCAACAACTAGAGAGTGACAAATATGTGGCGTGTTTCTTCATTTTGCTGCAGCACAGTTTTTTATTAGAAGCTCCTTATTCTCTTCCCTCAGCAATGCTCCTGTTTTCTTTGCAGCAAGCCTATATCCTTTCTCTCCTCCCGAATGAAGGCCTTTAAAAAGTGTGATAAATCAACTGGTAAAGAATGTTCGACTTCTGTCACTGCTACTGCTTTTCCTTCCTTCTCCAGTCTATCTCCTTTGTAGGATCTTAGTCACACAGACAAAAAACTGAAAAATCACACATAGTCAATCATCACCATACACTATTAAAGAGAAGTCTGACAGAAGACTGATGTTAACTGAGTGGCATGTTAAAAAACTGCATTGTAACAAACACAAGCAAGATGACTTTAAATTAAACAAATAAATTTAGCACAGATTTAAGAGTTTTACTGATGACAGTGATGTTATAGTTAGGTATTCCCACGTTTTATGACCAGTAAGAGTACGACACAGAAAAGGAGTAGAGAGAGTAGAGAGAGAGAGAGGGAGAGAGAGAGAGAGAGAGAGAGAGAGAGAGAGCGAGAGAGAGAGAGAGACAGGGAAACTGAACAAGAACAGAGTACAATAAGTCTGGGGTTTCTGAAAAGATTGACTACAGGAGGACGTGACCATAAACCTCAAAACCTTAAAACTTCAGCCAAACATTCTAACTTAAAAGCTAACAGTGACTGAGCCTGTGATTACTGCTGTATCTGACCCTAGTTCACTAAAACAAGGAGACAGGGAGGCCCCCCTGTTAAAGGAAGAAACGCCATAAAACTTTCTTTTTTAACAATTACAGTTTTATCTTGTCCCTTCTCCTAGCTCTACAAGAACATCTCCATTTATGGGGAAAGCCCTTCATTGAGGCTGAGCTATCACATCATTGCTCTCTATATGTGCCTTTCTCAGCACAGAGAGAGAAAGGGTTTTCTTCTATTGCTGACATCCAGTGAAAGCTTGAGAAAGAAAAGTATTATCTTGACATTGTGTGAGTGTGTGGGCTCTCAACAAATCAGCTTGATTCAGAGATATAGAACTAAAGAGTGCAAAGAGGGGACAAAAGGGCAAGCAAGAGAATAAGCAGGTCAAATTCATTAATGTCCTGTCGTAGCAAAGTGCTGAGGTAAGGATTTCCTCTGCTTAGAAATCAGGGCTCAAACAGTGCTCAATAGAAAATCAGAGGAAAAATCTGCTTCTCCATTCAAAGCCTTCAAAACTGCGCAGCTGACAGACTGTTAGCTCTAACCATGAGAGGCGCAAAAATGCATAAACATTAACTAATAATTATAACCGATTTTAAAATATTCTAATCTTTTAAAATCAACGCATCGCCACCTTCATCCTCGGATCAGCGCATCATGATGTTGTAACTAATTATGATCAAGAGTAACAGTCTTCAAATATATGCTCATTTTTCTGCCAAAATAAAATTCTCAAGCAATTTTCATATGCACCCCTCCCCCAAAAAGGCATTTGTGTTGTTTTTGTTGTTATTTTAGGGCTAAGAATGCATTAGCACTATAGACATATTAACTACCACCTTTATTATAAAATGCGACAGCTGGCCTATGTTAAATTGATACTAAATGTCACCAGAAGAGGGATTTTATTTTGACATGCTGCAGAGCTCTGTAGAGAAACACATGGCGCATTTCACGATTGCAAAGAAACATTGGATTATTCTCCTTAAATAAACAAGTTTGCCTGTAGTGTGATCATTAGTAATTACTAACTGTATGTGGAGCAATCAGTTCTATTGATGAAACACAAAGAGAATTTGATGCGTATTGTGTCTAAAAAACATCAGTTATAGTGAATCTGTCACGTCTGGCCAACACCCACTCCATTTAATAACACCAGCAACATCAGTATCGATCCATGTATCAGAATCCACTGAATCACTATTTTTTATAGTCTATATTTCACTGTTGTGCCTGCACTCACATTCAGTTATTCATTGTAATTTTTGTATCATAAACCAAGTCAGTCAAATCAAATCCTGGTGAAATTTGAGATTTACGATGCACA
The DNA here is from genome assembly GCA_023558415.1 of Piaractus mesopotamicus. Taxonomy (NCBI): domain Eukaryota; kingdom Metazoa; phylum Chordata; class Actinopteri; order Characiformes; family Serrasalmidae; genus Piaractus; species Piaractus mesopotamicus. The sequence continues at coordinate 11,750 of JAILXH010282584.1, read as the reverse complement.
CACCGTTTCTGTTCAAATTGTTTCTCATCTAATCTAATCGCTGTGAGGTCGGGGATTTACATTTCTAATAACTATTTAATCTAATTTGAAGTGGAGGGCTGTAAAAGCTACCCCCCAATGTTAGGTGGCTGGGATGATGGGTGGAGTTCAGAAACAGCCTCAAACAGAATCTGTACCCTTAGGGCAAAAGTAAATTCAGTCAAGGAGTGGCACTAATAAATCACACAGCCATCACAGCACCTCGGCTTGACCTGGAGGAATGTTTAAGAAAGTTACACCTGCAGCAAGAGAGAAAATTTGACAAGTTCTGCCAGGTAGGTCTGGAATTTTTCATCCGTGAATGGGGGGAGGGGGGCCTGCAGAGATAAGAGCTCACTGGATAAACAGTTAGAACAGCAGATCACACACACACACACACACACACACACACACACACACAAACACACACAGTCTGAGAGACTGAAATAGGAGATGGATTGAATTTATTCTCAAATGTGCACATCTTTTCCACATGAATGACATATATTACATCAACACTTTCTTATTTGCAGTAGTTGTACTGATGTAATGCATTTAATCCATGAGGAAATGACATAAACATTTTAATCAAGCACATTCAATTCATCACTTTTTTCAGTGTAGGTTTTCTCCCAAGAGAGAGTGTTCAGCACTTTTGTGTAGGTGATAAGTGCAGGTCAGTTTGCTCCTATCTGGAGTTTGCATTTATCTCTCCTCTTCCTCCTTCAACCGTGGCTTTCTCAACAGACCGCTCACTAACACTGTGCACATGAGCAGGTGTGCGTGGGTAGGCAACTGTGGAGGGTATTCACATGCACTTTTATCAAGAATGGGATTCAGATTGAATAAACAGTGGTGCCTAACTTCCATCATATGGTCTTGTTTGTTTTAGTGCGAAAGGCAAAGCCATAGCGCAAGTATCCAGCTAGTATTCACAGCATTAGGACAAGACGGCTGTGTAAACCATCCCTTTCAAGAAGCAGTCAAAAAAACATAAAGCTGTCCCGCACTTAAGACTTGTTCCAAATACACTGAGAGGCAACACAGCGGTCTGTTTCAAAGAAAACGACTGTATAAGTGCACTACATCAGAGCATCTTACCAACTGTGCTGTTTTTTAGCCCTTAACCCTATCAAACCTGATGTCCTGTCAGCAATTCATCCAGAGTCTTTTTCTTTGTTCTCTCCAAGTCATTTGGCCCACAGTACTTGTGCACATGGAACTGGAGCTTTTTGTGTGTGACTGTGATTTCCTATCACTGTATAAAAGTAGCACAATGCTACCTTTCTTTTTAGATACACTGCGATCAGAATAACAACAAAAGGTGACTGTAGTGTGAAGTGTGCACACTTCTAATGCTTTTTGACTCAAAAACAATGCTACAGAACCTTCACATTATGTATATGTTCTTCCCACTTTTCAAAGGTTCTTCACACTCACGCATGTCATTTACCAAATGGTACTGTGATGATACCATGTAAACATCTTCTTTGGCATCTCTGCAAAGAACCCCTTTATTTGAAGAGTGTATATTTCTATTCACATGTTTGGAAATGTGCTAGTGTGCTTCATGTGCTCATTTACCCCGCACAATGTGAGCTTCACATAAAGAAAAAAGGTCAATAAAAATTGAACAAACAATTGGCCACTGGCTAATTTGTCTGCAAAGAAATCGGAATCCGCCATTAAAATTCATGATTACAGCATCCCTACAAATAACTCATAAAAGTTACTGAAGTCTTTAAGGTTAATAACAAGCCTGCAACACAATATCACAACACTGTTTGTAAAGTTTTACAATATTTCATTTTTCTGAGGTTTTATAAAGAGATGCAGTGTACCAGTAGTGCCACGTTTAAAAATACTATCAAAAGCTCTGAGTACAACAACTGTGTTTATTACTCTGCGGTACTACTTCTAATTAGGCAGCCCCAGGTCTGCTCTGTTAGATTCAAATTCACGATCTCCCAAAAATACAGCAAAGCCTTAGACAGCTATGTCACATTGGAACTCTGTCTAAATTTCCTTTTAACAATAATGAATTCATATCGCCGTACTCTGTCCAACCACATCTTTAGAGCCACTCAAGCCACCTTTACTGTACCACAGGAAACTTCCTCGGTCCCCAACATCTCTACAGGCATGATATACAGACATATTCATTATCTAAATGTTTCCTATGTGGTCCCTTGAAATGCCCATATTAGGACAAGTTCTGTGACAGTACAAAAAGATCTTTATCTTTGAATTACAAATTATACAATATGAAATAAATCCCATCAATTTAAAGCAGTATAAATGGTAGTTCCCTTCTTTTCATGTGTGTGAGATTCTGTTGACACTGTGAGATAAGGCTGCACTTATCAACAGGAACAGTGCCAACATCTAAAGTGCCTGAACAAGACAAGGAAGAGTTTCACTACGCCTCAGCTCCTTTCACTGCATATGATATAAGGTTAGTATGTGTGTTTGTGAGACACAAAGAGAGAAAGTTTGAGGGAGAACAGACAGGTGGATGGAGAGAAAGACAAAAAAAGGAATATGAGAGAAAGAGAGGTAGGACAGAGAGAAAGAGAGAGATAGAGACAGAAGTGAGATGAGATTTGAGATGAGATGGTGTTTTTTCCATTCTCGTTCAATTCAAAGAAAAACGTGTTGACTTGTTTACTTTATCACTGGAAGCCTCAAGATTATCTACGATAGGTTACTTATACTGTAAATAAAAAAAAATAAACACATCCCGCAACAGCCTTCAGAACTTTCTCCTTCTATAATGATAAAGACAAATCTAAATCTTCATGATCCAGCTTTTTAACCTGTTTTTAAGCTTTCTTCATTTATCTCATTGTGCCTATCCGTCTATGCTGTTCTCTTCACACTTCTGCTCTGAATTCCATCTTCACTATTGTTACCATTAAAGCATTGACTCACTGGCACTGTCTGGCTCCCCATCAAGGATAATTAACCCTTTCAAAGCACAGAATTAAATCTCTATATTAAATAGTGTTTCCTTGTGTTGCTGTATAAGAGCAACAGTGTGATATAACCATGCACCCACAGCCTGACCTATGAGAAAATGCCCTACTATCTGTACACAGTCTGAACACAAGTGGATTTTACTGTTGGCTCTATAGTTTTTAGTCCCTGAAGACCAGCAGCAGTGACCTACAGCACAAGCACTCAGAAAACGTGGTCATAGTGAGTAAGGCACCTTGCTGACAACTGAATGAATAAACACTGCCTCCAGCCCAGATGCCACTGAACTGCACACTCTGTAGCAAGAAATGTATCTATCTTTTCTTACTGTCATAATCGAACATCTGTATTTGTTCACCACATTATGCAACAACTATGGCTATTACATTTTAATAACATGAGAGTTTCTTATTTCAGATTAGAAGCTCATTAATACTCAACTGCACAGTCAGAAGACTTTTACACCACTGGAAGAGCATGCAGTGCTAAAACGTGAATGTTCATTTGTGGTCTAAGATCACGTGATCAGCTACTAAGTAGGTGGGTGTGTCCTAAATTTAGATTTAAATATTCATGAGAAGCATGTTATTATGAGGCTGTTCTCACTATAAAATTAGCTCAATGTTGACACAAAATTAGCAGAGACTAGAAACAATTTAAGCAACTCCTAAACAAACGTTTGTCAGATTATTTTAATAATATTTTGCTGCTGTTTGGTATTAGATATTTAAAATTAATGGATGATTCCCTCAGGAAAAAAAAACAAACTGTCCAACATCTAGGATAGGGCATCCTAGAGGGCCGGTGTCCAGCACAGTTTGGTGATTTACCTACTGAGACACACCTGATTGCATTTATCTGCTAATTGGCAGGTTTAGCGGGTGTGTTTAAGCAGGGAAACCTCCAAACTGTGCCGGACATGGCCCTCCAGGACCGGAGTTGTGCACCCCTGAGCTAGGAGCTTCACCAAAAACATAAAAGTCAATAACGTGGTCACGTGGTAATTAAACTTATTTTCACGATTAAAAAATACATAATCCACTCATTCCCACTACAGTCAGTGACCACTAGCGTGTGGAATATGAGCGTAAGGTGCAGGCCTATGGTGCTCTCCTACATCCAGTGTGGTCAGACACCAGCAGCACCAGTTCAACAAACTTTACCAAGTAAAGGCATTTTAGTGCGTGGTACTAAAGTGACAACACACTTTAAAGCCTGCAGTTCGGGATCGGCGCGATTTTGGAAGATATTACAGTGTTATACACTGTTAATAAGCATTTTTACCCAGAGTTATAAGAACAGTTCAAACACGAAACGCGACACGGACAGTCTGACACACTGAGAGAATGAGAAACAGGGACGTGTTGAACTCACCGCATGTGCAGACTGCAGCGACCAAATCACAGCGAGCACACAAACCCTGCAGAAATAAACCGGACAGACTTTCATGTATCCGCTAATGAGGCTACACGAAGAGCAATTCATCTCAATACAGCGCGGAACTTCTACACTGCAGGTCTAAGCCTCTCCAGTTAACGAAGCACAGTTCATTCACAGACATATACGCAAAAGCTATGAGCCATATTTACATATTAATCAGAGCGGACGTACCAGGGCTTCATCGCGCTCCCTCGGAGGAAAACTCAGGTGGTGTATCTCTCCGTCGTTCCCCTCTCTTCACCACGAGCCTCCGCCTTCAGACCCGCTGAGTTCATCCACTTCGAGGACGAAGAAGGACAGAGAGAGAGAGCAGAGCCCACAGCACCGACCCCAGCACAGACACACCGGCACGTTAGCGCGCTCTCAAAGTACACATTTTTTTAATGCAGCGTGTCATTAAAGTGGCTCTGAAAGTGAGAAAAGCTGAACTCACGGTAACGCTGCGGTGAAACGGCTCCCTCCGCGCTCAACTCAACTCCGCACACCGCAACGAGTCCGCTCAGCAGCAGCAGGGCAGGGGGCGGGGCTTCGGTCTGTCAATCACACCAGCTCACTCACAGCTTCACTACACGACTCAAATGAATTTCACAGGTGGGAGTGCAAAAAGTTTAACAGAGTAGAAAGGCGCACAGATAACAGCTCCTATGATCATCCAGATGTAATAAAACGCATAATGATTATATAAACACCCTGCTGAGGTTTATTAACAGCCTATTTTGCTATGATGAATTATCCAATAAGAAGGTTAAAGCGGGGTATTTTCTCTCTCAAAAAAGGAATTGAAGAAACAAGAGTTAGGCGCAATGTGTCAGGAAGTAATGCATGTTATACTGTTAAAATGAATAACAAATCGAATAAACATAAAATGAAAGTTAACCAAAGTCCAAAAGTCTAGACCCACTTAGTAGATAAATGCTTTAATTAGTTTCCCCATTTAATAAACTGTTCTACAATGTAGTACAAACATAAACCGAGACCACACTGACTTTAAAATCTCGTTTGACACGCCAAGAAATAAAACACGCTATGTAGGGGGAAACCCTGATAACAGGGTGTGATGCGGTCTACCTCCGCACTGAGTTACTGTCCTCTTTTTTCACACTGGAAAATCAGCATATTCACACAAACTATTTCTGTGGTATAAAACAATAGATCAAAACACAGCTCAGCAGTTTATTGCGCGACAGTCTTTTTTGTTTATTCTAAAAAGTTAGTCTAAGCGTCGAAAAAGTTTTGGAGGGACTATTCTGTCCCCAGGCGGAGGGATCTAAAGTAGTCCGGCGCGCAGGTTAAGGGGAAAGAGAAAAAGTGAAGGCTGCTGCAGTAGGTTAGTGAACGGTCCTAACACTAGACAGCCTGGAGACTGAAGAAGAATATGCGCCTTTACCTTTAAAAAAAACTACTTTTGTAGTGACCTCAAAGTTAGCAGAGGAATATGAGAAGTTACATACGTCCTCATAGTCTTAACTGTCGACGTTGAGAGGGCAAGTTCTTTCAATACAGAAGAATGAATAAGAAGTTAAAGAGTCTGTTGAAGCTCGTCGCGGTGCTGCTGTTCATTACGCTCTGCTGTGGGGTTCAGGACTCCCAGGCTGCGGTGAGTACCCTGCTGCACTCCTGCACTTGCTCCGTGGAGCGACTCAGTGCTCGTAAAGAGCTGTAGGTTTTAACTCGAGTTGGGCTGTTAGCTCTGAGTCTCTGAGTCTCCGCGGGTCCACACACAAGCGTCCTGGCTTTAGTTCGTAAACAGACGTGGTTAGACTACTTTAACGAAGCACCGAAGTGTCGGTTTTCCTCTGTTTTGTGTCGTTATTGCGGTTTCTTCGCGGCGTCTCTCGCGCGGCTAACGGCCCGTCCTCGCGGAAGATTTCTCGCGCTAACTCGTCTCGTGCGCGCTTGGTGGTCACTCGCATCACATTTTCCCGAGTTTTCTTCAGCGGGGGGGGGGCGACTTCTGTAGAAACCCGCTGACCCTCGCTATCTGCACCTTTTTTACTGAAAAATGACCGCGAATCTGGAGCCTGGAGCTCGGCTAGTTCTTGGAGGGAGTTACAAGCTTGCTTTAGTGGTTGTTTAGTGTGTAAAAGAAGGGATTTTTTGTTTGTTGCCAAGTCTTACATGGCCAGATGCTGAAGGATGCTGAAAAGCTACATGCAGACTGTGTAGTAGTGAAAAGTGTCACCTTTTTTTTGAATGACTTGCTCTAGGCATGGTTTTACACTGAAGCAATAATTTGACAAATTATAGTGGCCTGAAAGGGCTGCAAGTGGTGTGCAGTTCAGGTGCTGGTTTGAGAACATTGCTGCAGACACTGTCTCTGGAAGTTGATAAGTCAGTGCATGTCATTCTTAGTGTGTGGATGGATTGATTGAGCTTTTTTTCATTCACAAAGCCAATACAGCTGACACACTACCAGAGGTCACTGATGATGGGAAAAGAAATGCCACCAAGTTTTCTCCAATGTTCTTTGGAAGAAAAAATACATCTGTTGACTTCTGCATTAATCTTTATAATCAGCTGTTGGTTCTCTGGTGCGGCGTTATCATGAAATGCCTGACCTGATCTCCAACTGTCAGGCTAGCCAGCAGCAAGACTGACAGGAGGGAACATGTTCTGTGAAGCACCAATTGCCACAGGCATCAATGTCTGTTTCAGTAGTGGCAGGGGCAGTTTTGTTAAAATGACCCTAACTTAAAAGGCATCCCGTCACACATGCCTACATTTTGCAGTGGGCATTGTAGTGGACTCGTCCCAACAGTGACTTGGAATGTAATTTGAACAGCCTTCATTGTTGATTGGCTCTTGGAATGTACCAAATCTTTAGGAATCTGCAAGCTCCTTTGCAGGTTGCTAAGGTTCCACCCCATCTCGCAGTTTAAGATGTTAAGATGTGTCATTTCATCAGGGAGGAGTTAACTACCCACAGGGAGAGGCATATAGACTCATAGCCACCCCCATCCCCCAGCTGGAGGAGTGCAAGACCTTCAGGTCAATTCAGTGAAGGACTTAAGACACAATCTATTGTCCGGGCAACCTCTTGACCCCTACAGGCCTTCAAGTAAGGCCCCGTTTCATACATACCATTGCCGACGCGAGTACGTGCATGCACGTTTGCGTGACGTGAGTGTGTGTCATGTGGGAGACAGTTTGTGGTGCCGGGCATTGTTCACACTATAGCTTACTTCAGGTTGTCTGCAACCACAGGAGGCCCCTCTCTTCTAAAGAGGCATGCAAGGAGCTTGGAGTCTGTGGAACTGAAGCATGCATTTACGCCTGCTTATAACAGACTGAGATGCAATCACTTGAATTGGAACCAAGAATGCACTAACCTCTTAAATCTTGCACTCATTATTCAGACTTGTTATTTAGTAACCACAATCAAACTAATATGTAAGTTATACGGTTATGAGAGTGAGGAACTAAAGTGTGGGTCAGTATACAGGCCCACAAGGTTTAGATAGTAAGCAAAATGTGTTGCAAATGACAGCTCAGGTCTGTCATGTTCAGAAGTGTAATGGTTTAAAGCACAGCAGTATAAACAGTATCTACCAAGTTTATTGAACCATCACAAGTTACATTGGTGCTAATAGTACATTTCACCTGTTCAGAAAAGACTTAAAGAGGGAAAAGATTACTTTTTTTAAGCTACTGTCTTCTCAAGGCCTCAAAACTTAGTGGAAAAGTTCTGTGTTTTGTCTTGAGAGATGTTGCTCAGAAATCAATGGGGTCCATGTCCTGTGACCGCTAGAGAGATGGTGTCTCGACCTTCTCCACCAGTGAGGATCACCCTGCAGTGTGGGAACATAATTCCCCTGCTTTTTTGGAATGTCAAAGCCTTTTAACTCAGCCTAGTGTGGAATGCCCGCTTATGATTCCAGCTTAATGCCTTCACGAGATGACACCCTCTAGTGGGCACTGAGTCTGTCAGCACGTGACCTGGAATTCTGTGCTAGAGGTCTGAAAAAGCTTTGTGCAACTTTGTGTGGGCAGAAAAGTGCACTGTTTTATTCAGGACCATTTTATTCTCTGGATTTAACACCATACAGAGCTTATGTTATTATAGACCATGCTTTTAAGGCAAATGAGACTTGTAATATGAGATGTTTGGGGTTGGAAATGAGTTTCTTGCTTCTCTGGCGATAGAAATCTTTGGCTGCCAGGTGAAGGAGCTTGCCTGTAAAGTACACCATGAGGGTCTCCTTTGAACTTATCACTCATGAAGAAATCTGTAACCTCCTCTCCTCAGCAGTGTATATATGTGTGTGTGCACATGCATGTATTTTCTGGATGAATATGGGTGCACATTTGGATGTAGGTGTATATGTCTAAAGTGTTGGATAATATCACAATACTTTTCACAATACACAGTATTTATCAAGATATCACATAACATACACATAGACATAATGTAGCCAAATGCTATCAAAAAGTAGCAGAGATTATATTTCAATTCAACATTTTGCATACTGTGCTGCTCTTAACACAGCTCATTGTGCCCTCTGTTGTTCTGTTTTTAAGTGGTATCAAACCTGTAATGGAGAAGTTCTTGGGTGTTGAACCCCCCGAATACTCGGCATTGGATTATAAATCAATCGTCTATGGTCGTTCATAGAAACCATGAAATGGATTCACATGGCCGACATTTTCACTATTTGTCTGCTGTGGCTCAAAATGTTTAATTTGACCATCACCTAGTTACCCCTAGTAACAGTGTCATATCATCATATCTCCCATCCCTAACTACAATGACACATCATCATATAGTCCACCCCTAATAACAGGGAAATATCGTCATATCTCGCACCCCTAACTACAATGACATATCATCATATAGGACACCCCTAGTAACAGTGACAAAACATTATATCACCCACCCCTAGTAACAATGACATATTGTTGTATCTTCCAGCTCTAATAGCAATAACATATCGTCATATTGCCAACCCCTAGTAACAATGACATATCCTTATTTTGTCCAGCCCTAATAACAATGACATATCGTCGTATCGCCCACCCATAGTAACAATAACATGTCGTCATATCGTGCATCCGTAGTAACAATGACAAATTGTCATGTTGCCCACCCCTTGTAACAATGACAAATTGCCCACTCATTGTCACAATGACATATCATCAAATTGCCCTCCCCTAGTGTGCTCTGATCGTGAGTTCAGTCTGCTGTGTGTCTTTTTGCTTGATTGGACTGTCACGTGTACATGACATACAGTCCTGATGGAATGAATCTGTCCTTAAATCCAGCCCTACCATCAGCTATCTGTATGCGTAGCCACAACATCCTTTCAGGTTGGAGATATCCAGCTAGAGCAGACAGGGCTGGGAACACTACCTGCTTAGGGGGTTGGAGTGAGGGGGGGCAGAGGTTATGGTGGTGCTGCCAAGCAGCTGGCGAAGACTCATTCTTTCTCTTTCCCTCTGTCTTTTCCCTCTCTTTCTCTGTGTCTCTACATCTCTATTTCTCTTTGGCTACTTGTCTCTCTTTCTCTCTCTTTCACGTCTCTATGTTGAAGAACAAGCAAATTCCACTGTTATCTCACTTGCTAGAAGGGTCTTTCTATTTTTTTACAGCCATCCATGCAGAGAACATTTTCCACGAAAACAGCCTGACAAGCCCTGACGTTCCTCACCTGTGCATTCACTGTGTCGATAGTGTGTTCAGCTTCATAAGACCAGAAATCTCTTTGATGCTTTTCATTAACTTTTTTAGTTCCTAGAAAGCCAGATTTTTACTGATTCTGAGTTTAGAAAGACTTTATGCTTTTGGCTGATTCTTGCCATGACCTTACTCACTCAACGTCACTTGCTCTGCTTAATCCTAAGCTTAGTTGGAATGTGTTTATGGAGTGTGTACTGTGTGTGGTACACTGTAGTCTCTCGCAGTGTAAGCAGTGCGTGCGCAGGTTTGTGCGGAGATGGAACGTCCTTTATGGCTCACCTGCCCTCTGTTTATACTAGGATACCAGCTGCCATCAGTCAGAGACGCTTATGAGCTACACATCCTTTTGCATTCAATTGCATATGCACTTTCAATGCAGTATTGAAAACTGAAAATTAAGACACAAATGAACATTGAAACTGGTATGGATGCCAATGCCGATATCTGATATTTTTTCATGTACATATCTAGGACTGCGTCCACCTGGATTAGCATTACAGACAAATATAAGATATTTCCTATAGGCTTACAAATGCAGATATTTTCGTATAGTAGCCCAGCGTCACCTAAACATTCTGCTCTTCCAAAGTAAAATCATTAAAAAATCAGTTTCAGGTATCAGCCAAATTTAAACATCTGGGGAAGCCACTGTATCAATTCACTGATCAATTAATTCAGACATGAAACATTTATTAAACCTTTTAGACATGAAACTTATTTAAACAACTGAAACAGTTTAGGTATAATTAGGTAACTTAGGTATAATTAATGCTTAATGTCCAACTCCGCACATGTTTTGCTCGTGTTTTATTTGTGTTTACATATTTTACTTTTGTGACATGTTGACATTACACTTTTTACACTTTTACACTTGAAGATGGAGGTATGATATGGCAGTTCAAGTTTATGTATTGTTTATAGAGTTATAAGACAACTATAATGTACAATTTATATTTTTCCGGACCAGTGTGATCTATGTAGTATATAACTGTGAGAGCTAAGTAAAATCAAGAACATATGGATGCATAAAATATCAAAATAGGAATTGATTATTGATATTAGAATCTTACCTAAAAATGTGTATCCTTACGAATGCACTGCACACTTCCCACACTTGGAGATATATATGCATGCACTCACACTTGTGTATACTCAGATATTTACTCACTCAGTGCAGGCATATATAAAGTGGCATTAGCTTTTTATCCACTTGTTTTCTCAAGAAAGCAAACAGTTAAGTCTATTTAATTACTTGTCTATCCACTTAATTCTGTAATTCAATAGCAGTAATACACACCAAGCTCTGAACGTTTTGTGTGGCTGTGTTTGTGGATGGTCTTAGCGGCAACAAGTAACATAAATGGGCTGAGACTCAATCCAGGGTACTGGTGTGGGTGGATGTTTGGCAGGGGTTCTTACAGTGTGGTGTGAATGGCCTGCAAATGCCACTTAGTCTTAGCAGGTGGACAGTGATCTTCTTTTACAAACCCGTAGTGTTTAGTTAACTAATTACTCCCATATTACTCTCGCTTCAAATCTACCTCTCCATTTTCTCTCTCCCCCCATTCCTTCTTACTTTCTCACCCTCTTTGTCTCTCTGTTTTCTATTTCTCCCCATTCTCTCTCTCTCTCTCTGCTTTCT
>JAILXH010282572.1:18850-44205 GCA_023558415.1 Piaractus mesopotamicus | reverse complement strand
AAAATGCAAACGAGATTAATACAAAAAGGCAAGGGAAAATAAAGTTAATGTAAACAGATACAGTAAAATAAAATAATATTTAACAACACGTTTACATGAACTTGAGTAATCAGATAATGAGAAAACTCGAGGTCTACATGAATCAGACAGTAATTTCTGTTTTGCAACCAGCCAATAAACTCAAAGAAGACGTAACGTAAGCATAATGTAAAACTCAGACTTCATGCCACGACTTTTTTATTTATTTTTTTTTAACATCTCACCACTTTACCTGAAAATATGAACGTATGAAAATAAAGAATATTTAAACATTTATTTCGTCAAGCATGTAGTTGGTCTCAGTGTCGCTCCAAAAGTGTTTTGCCTGCGCCTCGCAGCAGCACTGCTTGCTTATATTTATGGCACAGCCGTCTTTGATCCTCTGAGCCGACAGTCTGTGACTGAAGTGCCCTTCAGCAAGGCACCTAAACCCCAACTGCTCCCCGGACGCTGCGGATAGGGCTGCCCACTGCTCTGGGCAAGTGTGCTCACTGCCCCCTAGTGTGTGTGTCTTCACTAGTGTGTATGTGGTGTTTCACTGCACGGATGGGTTAGATTGCGGAGGTGAAATTTCCCCATTGTGGGACTAATAAGGGTCACTTAATCTTGATCTTAAAAAATATGTTTTTGGCCAGAAATGTATTGCAAAATAAAAAAGACAGCATATTCGTATAAGAACTTTTTTAGAGGCATTAAATGTTTTGGACGTCTGTTTCCTGGCACCACCACTACGAACAACTGTGACTTCTCTGCAGTGGAGCCCTTCAGACCACTTTAAACTTGACCTTGTTTATTATTGGATTATACAGAATTTGGAAAATCAGTTAAATTGCCATTTGAAATTGTCATTTCTAAAAAAACAGAAACTTATTAAACCATTGAATTATATGTCATAGGAGCTGGTGCTTCAGCTAGTCTTTTATACGTAAAGGGAAATTGTGAGTCAACAGAGTCATACAGACGCGGCTGATGGCGATGGAACTTTTTCCTTCAGAAGCTTGAAACCTTGTGTCCTCTTTCTCTCTCTACAGTGTACCACTGGGTGGAGATGAGAACGAAGATGAGGATCATGGGTTTTCGCGGCTCCACCATCAAACCCCTGAATGAGGATGCGGCCGCAGAGCTGGGAGCGGAGCTGCTCGGAGAGGCCATCATCTTCCTCATCGGCGGTGGCTGCATGGTGCTGGAGTACAGCCGGCAGGCCGCAAACTCCAGGCGGAAAGAAGAGGAGCTGACAGAAAGCATCAACAGCCTGCAGACGCAGCTCGGAGAGCTCGCCCTGGCCACAGAGACTCTAGACGCTCAGATCCGAGAGGTCAACCGGCTTCTTCTGTCCCTTCCGTCTGCTCCCAGTAGCAAATAACAGTACTAACGCAGGGTCCCGAGTGGAACTGAGGGACTGAGTGTGTATATGTAGGTGAAGTGCGCTACAGTACAGAGGAAAACTGCCATGTATATATAGATGAACACGCAGCCTTGTGGAAGTCCTGCCACATCAACATAGTTCTCTGTATTTTGGTCCTGAGGTTGAGCTCGAGAATCAAGAATACACCAGATGTTGTAGTGCAGTGAGTGATTGGCACATGCCAGTACCCAGTCCATCTTTTTTTTTTTTTTTTCTTTTCATTTTGCTGTTTGGCTGAACGTTGCGTGTGTGGAGAGGAAATTTGTGATACGTAGTAGCACCGTTCAACTGATAATGGATTTGGCCTCTTAAATGCAAGATATCAGGACCTGTGAAAACATATCATACTCTCTACATAGCATTTCTCTGAGCAAAGCGCTTCAGATTGAAAATAGTTTGCTTCATTAACCGATAGCTTTTGGCTTAGTAAAGATAATCTTATAAAAGGCTGGTCATCTACAAAGGAAATAGGTTACAGAAAAATCTAACTTACAGTGTTCTCCTTACCACAGGAGTGTCCAGTCTTATCCACAAAGGGCCGGAGTGGCTGCAGGTTTTCGTGGCAACAAAGGAGGAGCTCACATGAACAGTTGTTTAAATACTGAGACAGACCAATTAAAAAGCGGAATCAGGTGTGCTGTTCTTTTTCAGAAAGAAAACCCGTACCCACACCAGCCCTTTTTGGATAAGATTGGACACTCCTGTCTTACCATAATGTAGTCCTTTGACCAAGGCATGTTTTGTGTCCGAAATGGACCCCTTTTCTGAGCTATGAGGCTAATGTGGCTAATAAATAATGGACTTTTTTTTTAATTAGCCTTATTATATATACAATACTATGAAAAATCTGTTTAAAACCATATATCTTGGCAATAAGTGCGTTTCTGTCTATAAAAAAAAACATAGAACATTAGAATAAACCCAAACAAACACTAATGCAGGAAAAAGAAACTTTGTTTGTTGAGATCTTGAAGCATAATTTTGAAGCACTTCTCTTGATCAATTTCTGAAATGTTTTGTTTATTTTCTAAGTGAAAACTAGTTAACACATCCACACAGAACACGCTTCTGCACATTTTAATCACAATTACTGGATTAATGGAAAAAACAATAAAGCATAAAATCTGGCCTGTGTAAAATTGATGGCACAATTTATATTTAATGTTTTTTTTTCTAACATGTTAAAGCAAATAAATAGAAATTGTGCACTGAGTTTTGCAGAAAAAAAATACCATGTTTAAATGTGTTCGCTGTAGAGGATGTGTTAACTTATTTTCACAACAAAACATGGAGAGTGTTCAAACTTTTGCATACGGCTGTATGTTATTATTATTATTATTATTATCATTATTATTATTATTAAGGCTTTAGCCTTAGAGTTCCTTTGTAATGCTGTGTTTACGTGACAGGTAGACATTGTTTTGCTTTCCATGGAGCAGTGATATAAAATTTCTGGCACTGCCAGTGGCAAAAGCAGTCAAGGAATGTTTCATGAAGAGTTCAGTTTTCCCAACCTCTGCCGTCAACAGTGTTGGTGAAATAAGCCAGATGTTGATTTTTTGTTGGAGGCATGGATGGTGAGTGACGCATTGCTAAAGTCCAGATGTGCACAGTATTATACAGCAAACAATTAAAAAAAAACACTAGAGCTTCCTCCGCCTGTTTCAACCTTAAATAAACAATCAACGCATCAAAAGCGCTCATCTAATAATCATCAATTTTGGCCTTTAACACTGTTACCATGCCAACACTTGTGCATGCCGCATTGGTCGCAAACCACTGTGAGGCACAGAACAATGATTTTACCAACATGTAAACACAGCATAAAATTAAAGCAGCAAGCTTTAGACACCAAACATGCCTCAGTCAGGTGACTACATTTGGGGCAAAAAGACTTTTTTCAGTTCTTTAATTGTTTCATGAACTAACTGACCACAGTTTCTCTTAAGACAGTTCATTTAAACCAGTTAACTCATTATTCCAAGCCTGCAGCACTGAGGGAAGCTTTACTTTTGCTTTTGACATGTGTAATCAGTGCTTTTTTACATTGGACAAGGCCAGTGAGGTCCCCTTGTACTGTTTCACGCTTTTCCTGCTCTAATACACCCATTTCAGCTTATGACAGG
This sequence comes from Piaractus mesopotamicus, assembly GCA_023558415.1. Classification (NCBI taxonomy): domain Eukaryota; kingdom Metazoa; phylum Chordata; class Actinopteri; order Characiformes; family Serrasalmidae; genus Piaractus; species Piaractus mesopotamicus. Next base: position 40,635 of record JAILXH010282572.1, on the reverse strand, counting down.
CTTAATAATTAGCTAATTATCTAGGAGTCAAGGAAAGTTGAGGAAACCATGCAGTGCAAAGGGGACTTTCTTTAACCGGAGTTGGGCAACTCTGGTTGAGCTGATCATAACGGTGACAAAATCACACACAGTTAATCCAGCGTGTTTCCAAATTCCACAGCTGTGCACTGATCCTGTTAGCCTTGAAAGACTTCCAAAGTGGCATGTGCATACAGATGTATATTGATTACTGTAAAATAAAATGAGATATTCTATATGATGGTTGATTTTGTATCTTGATTGTGATTGTATTAAAAGTGTGGAAACACATATTGTTTGGTTGTAGATCGCTACATACGCTGTATGCCTAAAAGCACACTGCTTCTATTTAAGCTACTTTAAGGTGTACCAAAAATTTTGTATAGTTATACTTTTGATGACATATAATAGTACCTATTTGAATTGTTTTGATTATATGTCATTTTTATAACTTTATTCACAACCAAATGTTTTGCTTTGCTAAAGAACAATACTGTGTGATAAAAAATACTAAATTTAAAATAATAAGTGATAAATAACGTACTTTTTATCCATATGATTTGATCAATTTGAGATCATATAGACCAAAGGAAATGTCAAATTTCACATGTGGACATTACTGGGTTAAATGATACCTGCAAATAAACAAACAAACAAACAAACAAACGAACAGGAGGTGGTGAGAGTCTGAATAGCAGTACTGTGACTGTCCGCTGGGGGCAGCAGAGGTTTTTCGCGACGTCACTGCGTTAGCTCGCTGCTAGCAGGCGGTGGCCGCTTAACAAAACGATATTTTCTGGTTTTTGGAGGCTGCAGTTTTTATATTTGAGGAGTTTGTAAAAGGTACGTGCTCTGCAGACATTTCATTTTGCTATCCGTGTTGCAGGCGCATCACCGCAACTGCAGGTTTTTATGTAAATATGTAGCTGTTAGCCTGTTAGCCTGTTAGCCGTTGGCGGTTTCGAAGATGTAACTTCACTGTAAACACGGCTAACGGCTAGTTCGCTAATCTTAATGCAACACTGTGCTTTGCTAGTTAACCTTGGTAAAAAAAAGTCTTATCTAGTCGACCACAGTAAAAACGGTGTTTAATCGACGGACTGTGCTCTTGTAGGGAACTGAATTCTAGCCAAAAGCAGTGCTTTTCACCCGCTCCTTGTTCGTATTTTTCCGTTCCACCTTAAATGGTGCACTTACATTCCGCGCGTTGCTGCACCATTTAAGTTGGAACGGAAAATTTTATCTAAACAAGAAGCGGGAGGATAGGAAGCTAGTTAACTTCTTCAGCTTTGTGTGATTTTCTAACTCTGCTCAAAATATTTTAACCCTAGTTTCTCTATCGTTAAAACGAAATTTGAGCTTTTCTAGCTAATCCTAGTCACAAACGGTGCTCCTCTATTTAATCCTAGTCCAAAAACAATCGTCCTCTTGTAATTAAGTAGTGAATGACTGATTTACTCTTGCTCACATAATCTTTTTTTGAAAACATCTGAATAGAAATAACGTTAGACCAACCACTGTTCGTGCATAACAAGCAGTGCCAAGCTAGCTGGATATGTAAATGTTTGACAGCTACACTGTATATTAGAATCAGTGGTATTAATATAGTGTTTGTGCTTTTGCTGCAGTAACAGCCTCCACTCTGCTGGGGAGGCTACACTTAATGTAGCTAATAAGGAGCTCTTATATGTTCATCCAAAGTATAGCTATAGACAATTTAGCCCCTTTAGACAAAGTAAACCCAATTTTGTGGCATGATTCCCCAAGCAAGAATCTGTTTTATTTATTTTTATTTTTAAATCTCTCTTCACCCTCAAAATGACCAAAAATTCCTATTCAGCATTGAGAGCATCAGTGAGGTCAGGAACTGTTGTTGGATCACAAGCGCTACTCATCTAACAGGTATTGGATTGGCTCCATCACTCCAGATAATGCAGTTCCACTGCTCCACAGCCCAGTGCTGTGGGCCTTTAGCCCCTCTCTGTGGCGCTTGGCATTTGACATTATGTGCAGCCGCTGCTCTCTTTCTATAGTGGAGTGCTTTCCTATGGATATTATACATGCCGTGTGCCAAAAGTACTTAATTCACTATTGAGACAGGATGTCTGAATACCTTTGGACATACAGTGTAGTTAGTAACGGGCTCGTTGGTCTTGGTCAGTCCCTTTGTGGTGCCTTGTGTTACTTGGACATTAACCCATGCTTTCGTGCTTTATCAGACTAGGAAAACAAGCGGAGCCTTCCACCCACAATGGATATTGATGTGAAGAAGCTGAAAGTCAATGAACTGAAGGAGGAGCTCCAGAAGAGGGGGCTGGACACTCGCGGGCTCAAAGCAGACCTGGTTGACCGGCTGAAGGCTGCTCTGGAAACTGAAGAAGCCACGCAGGCTTCGGAGGACGCCGGAGCTGGTGATGCACAGCAGACTGAAGCAGGTAGGACTATTCTTTTCCATTACGCATTGCTTTTATGTTAATTTAACGTTTGCATGCAGTCAGATCACTGTTTTCTGTTTACGTGTTTCTGCCAGCATAGATTAGGGGTCAGAAAGCAGGATTTCCCCTTTTATCAGATAAGACAGGCCTGTTGAATAGAAGGATCAGGGACATGTTTTTTGGCCAGTCCTCACTTTGGACTTAAAGGGCATGAATTCTCCCTGTACCATTCACTCCCCAGTCTATATAATCCATATATGGGACCTATGCTGCAAAAAACAGCCCATTTTGATCTGTTTTGTTAGAATTGTTTTTGTGATGTGATGAAAAACACAGCATTTACATATATTTGGCTATTCAGCCTACAGTAGTTTAGACCCGCCCATTTACGCAGACGTTATGAGTGTTTTAACCCAGACTGCTTTTTGGACATGCAATAATACAGGGCAGCCAATCAGAACAGAGATTGTTTACATATATATGAGTTTTAAAAGCACAGTAGCAAAAACAGCCTGTTTGATTTTAAAAGTTTTTTTAAAAAAAGGTTGAAAATTGTCATGTAACTATGAATTGTGACTGTTTTTGATACATAAAACCACACAAACGTCAAGTTTGACGTTTTGCAAGTTTGCAAGTGGACGTTGCAAAAAATAAAATGCATCAAACATGTAGGTTACTGAGAAATCCTGCTTTGTGAAATACACCACAGGTATTGAAGGTACATACAGATGCATTAACTCTAAGTGTATATTGGTCAGTACATCAATATGCAGTTAGTATTCCACTGACACGTGTTCAATGACAGGTGCGGAGGAGGCTGATTATGAAGAGGGCTCTCACCAGGGGCAGCAGGAAGATGAGAGCACTCAGTCTGGAGAACATGAGGAAAAAGTGGCTCCTGATGTGGATCACAGTGCCCCTGACCTCTCTGTAGATGTCAGCGTGAACAAAACAGAGATACTGGAGGAACATGAACCCAAACCAGAAACAGAAGCACAGCCCATCTATAAGGAAGGTCAGATTATTGTTAGGATGATGACTGCCCTAAACATGTCTGTAACGTAGTTTATGTATCTAGTAATAATGATAAAAATCCTAATTTATATTGCACATTTCATTTTAGTTACAAATTTAAAATTACTTTATACAGGAAGGAAAACATTGGAGATATATAACATGGTTTGTCCAAAAAAATGTAAAATTTGTGATAAAACAGGACAATTACAAATTTGTTAAATAATAAAGCAAAAGAGACCCAATTAACTAGGCACCTGCTATTCTAAACACTGTTGTTTTTAAACTGGATTTAAAAACCTTCCAAATTGATATTATTGATATAAATCCTGAACGCAGAGAATATGGGGTAAAAAGATCTAACGCTAATTGTAATGGCTTCTGGTGCTAGTTAAAGGGAAAGTCCACTGATTTTAGAACAATTCTGCATAATTCAGTTGTTGAGATGTAAAGGAAGTCATTCAGAGTAGTTTGATGCAAAATGGTTGATTGTAGAGAACCTTACAGACTCGTATTTGTTTACAGTGGTGGTGATAGGAACCAAGGGTTGTCATGTCTACAGCACAAATATAGGCATTTTACCATTTTAACCACCAGTGAACCACTTTTGAGTTGTTATATGTAATATTTATGATGATAAAACAGTGTAAAATTGTAGACATTAGACAGTGCGGAAGCAGTAAACACTTCTTCCTGTCACCAACACTGAATAATTCTGACTCTTGTGAGTTTCTCAAGAACAGAGCATTTCACACCAAACCTCCATTTAATTATGGAGGAATTTTGTGAGTGCTTTTGAGTATAAGTTGAATATATAATGTAAAATAGGGATGCACAGTGACACTGGATTCATGTTGTTATGGGCAGATAAATGCTCAAGAAACATTATCAGTGTTGGACAGATGTTTAGATTTAAGCAATATTTCAAACCAGCATTTGATGATGTATTTATTGTACTGTGGAAGAGCAGAATCTGTAGATGATGCTGAGTTACTGTGCTAAAATATATTAATTTTATTAATTGTCCTGTATTTGTAAGCCTCTAGAAATAAATACATTTTCCTGTATTGCTAATCCAGGTAGATGTAGTGCCAATTTTTACATTTTACAAATATTTGTGTATCTCAGTCATGGAAAATATCACATATTGGCATTGTCTCACATTTCCTATACTGTAATCAAAATGCACACATAATTGCCACTTCATCTCCTCCTTCCTCCCTCCTCCCTGTGTAGAACAAGAAGAACAACTAGTAGATATGAAGAGGGAAGAAGAAGCAAAGCCAGAGGATCAGCACCCAGAAGCAGCCAGTAGATGGGAGGACAAAGAGGCCCAGCAGGCTTCACAGCACAAGTCCCAGCAGGACAGCGGCGCACACTACGGCCGCAAGAGACACTACGATGATAGCCACGGCTATGGCTACTATGAGCACCGGGAGGACAAGAGGTAATGGCAGTGTGACTGCTTTATGGTTTATTTTTACATCAGCAGTGTTTCCCAAACCTGGATCTGGAGTTCCCCTCTAATGCTCACCTGACTCAACACATCAGTAAAAATAAAAAAAACAAGGCTTTTGTAAGTTTAAAATAGTCAAGTCAGAGTGACTAAAATTGTTTCTGTAATTAATTAATCTGTCGACTGTTATGATTAATTGAAGTTAGGGCTTCATGATATGAACATAAAATGAGATATTACATAAAGCTGTTAGATATCACAGTAACTACATGAGTAGATTTTCTAGATAAGCCCACAAAAATGAATACATTTATATTTAATGATGATGCAGATTTGACAGTGGCCATTACTGCTTCACGTATTTTGCACACAACACTGAGAGCAAGAATAGTCATCACAGTAAAAGCATTTTTATTGTTTAGTAGAAAAGACAGTAGTTTTTGCCCAGAGCAGTAATTGCCCATTTAATCAAATTGTAAAGTTATTCGCTCTTCACACAGGAACTATTTATTTTTTTACAGAATGTTTTTAATTACAAATATGAGAGTTGTACAGTCTTGTGTAATGTGACTGATTTATCAAGCTGTCAAAAGCTAAGTTAAGAAAAGCTTAGCTCGCTAACTGATCTTAACATTGTTAGCTTTTGCCAGACATCATATTAAAATAAGTGTTAGCAAATACAGTAATCTAGATTTAAGTAACGTTTGCTTACTTTAGAACAAATAAATTCATAGATTTGACATTGAGCTTTGCGTTTGGTCTTTCACGGAGTTTCTTTCACATCCAAAACTTCTGAGGAGTTTTGTTGGAATTTGCCTTTCGCCTGCCTGTAGAAGTAGCTTCTAAAGACAATTGTGATCAGCTGAAAGGCCAGTCAGTAATTTTTTTGTGGCCGGTTGACTTGTGAACAGTGGCGCTCACTTCAGGGACACTCCAGGTCCAGAATTGAGAAACACCCTTTTAGAAATATGAAGACTGCTGTTCTGGTTGGTTTCAGCTAATATAGTCTAAAATCCGACATATGATTTAGGTCCCGCTCACCTCAGCCACCAGCCGAAGAAGACGAGGACGATTTTGATGACACGTTGGTAGCCATCGACACTTGTTAGTGCAATTCTCTCTCCTTTCCTCACCAGAGTGCTCTTAGATTACTCTGTATACATACATGATCATGATACTATATGCCCATTATAAGTATAGAAGTGAGATTCTGTTTATTCACGCTTTTGTAGATAATTGCGACCTGCACTTCAAAGTGTCCCGGAACAGATACAGTGGCTACCCTCTGACTATTGAAGGCTTTGCTTATCTCTGGTCTGGAGCACGTGCTACTTACGGTGTGAACAAAGGTCGTGTCTGCTATGAGATGAAGGTAATTATTTCTTTCTTCTTATAGATTTAAAACAGTGTGACCATAGGCTCTACTGAAATGGTTCCCGATCCCAGTGCCGAGAACATTTCTGGATATGCACCGATATGGAATTCTGGGCTGTTTCTAGAGCCAATAAGTAACACTTTGTGGCTGATACAATAACCGATCGCTTAAATTGTTTAAGGGGCCCATTTCTTGCATTTTTTTTTTCATTGTATTTTATTCCTACATGCCCTCTTATGCCATGACTTTATGATTATTTTCCAGCCCCTGTTTATCTCTAAGAATAAAAACAGTGAAAAACGGTAAATATAGTCATTATTAAAAAACACAAATGTACAGTATGTTGAAATGTGTTGGGGCAATTGTCTGTTTCTCAAGTATGGGGTAATATATGCAGCATTACAGCTGCATAAATTTATTGTCAAATAATATATCACTAATGTTGCACTTCATTTTTGTATTGTCCCTCATCTCGGACACCATATCAAACTCAACAATTAATTAATGAGCCCCCTATGGCTAATCAAGTATATTAGTATATAGCAATCACAGAAAATTTCCAGAGTGGTGTCACAGGAACAGCACTGGGAACGCTTACTCTGTTAAAGTGGAACTGCTGTCGGGTATTGTTTGGCACAGAGGTGCAAAATTTAATGTTTATACCTGTTCGGGCAGATAACTGAAGAGATCTCTGTCAAGCATCTTCCCACCAGTGAGCCTGACCCTCATGTGGTGCGAGTGGGCTGGTCTCTGGATTCCTGCAGCACACAGCTTGGTAAGGAAACATTTAAACAGTTTACGACACCTAGCTTTTCCCCATCTCTGCAAGAACTTATAGTTTGTCTATGAAGAGGGCAGAAGGGGTGTGAGAAGGCTGCGTGCAGTTACGAGTAATGTACTGCTTGGTCGATCATGATTCTGTTTTCATGAGTTTCTGAATGGAGAATCGAGAGAAACTAAATAGTCTTAGAATAACAGGAAAGGGCTAACTAGGAGTTACATCCGTTTAAGCAGTATATGAGGAGCATGAGGCACTAAAAGAATATTATGCACCAAATACAACAAAACATCACATGTTGCAGTAGCAGAGTTGATCCACAAGAGGTCAGAAATGAGCCAAGTTTACTCACTAGTAAAATGATTTGCACTAAAATATGGAAGTTTGCTGATAGCAGTTGAAGTGTTTTGCTCTTTTATTCTTTAGGAGAAGAAGCTTTCTCTTATGGATATGGTGGAACAGGCAAAAAGTCCGCCAACTGTAAATTTGAAGATTATGGAGAGAAATTTGGTGAAAATGATATCGTCGGATGCTACATTGTGAGTAGAACTAGCATTTCTGATGTCACAGTTCTAGACATTATTCATGATGATTGAAGATGACGATGTGTGCATATTCTTGTCTCTATTAGGACTTCGACAGTAGTGAGGAGGTGGAAATTGCATTTTCCAAGAATGGGAAGTGGTTGGGAGTGGCATACCGGGTGTCTAAGGAGGAGCTGGCTGGCCGGGCACTTTTCCCACATGTTCTGGTCAAGAATTGTGCTGTGGAGTTTAACTTTGGCCAGAAAGAGGAGCCCTTTCACCCCTCGCCAGACGGATACACATTCATTCAAGCTGTTGGAATTGAGGACAGGACCAGAGGCACTGTGGGCCCAGAGAACAAGGCTGATTGTGAGGTAAGTATTGTTGCACCATTCCATTTTGTAAAGGTTAATTATTAATTATTCTGTGTTTTGTTTTTTTTACTAGAATGATCTATAGGTTCATATTTACTGGTTTTTATGTCAAAAGTGCTAAATATATCCAATTTGAAGTCATTAAGTTAGACATGCTTCTGTTTTTATTTTGTTATTTGGTCAGCCTAATATTTGTCCATGCTACTGTCAACACTGCTGTGCATTTGTCTTAGATCTTGATGATGGTTGGTCTGCCTGCATGTGGCAAAACCACCTGGGCCAACAAGCATGCTGAGATGAACCCTGACAAGAAATACAACATCCTTGGAACCAACGCCATCATGGACAAGATGAAGGTAAACCTCACACTGTTACAGTGCCTGGAGCGTCTTGTCTATAAACTTGTTGTCATTTATGTAAAAATTCCTATATATACATATATAATAGCACACAGATGGGCTCATTTAAAAGTGAATATATTACCAGACATGAATGAACTGCATTAGATGACATGCTGAAGTAGACTGACACCATTGTGCTCAGAGCTTGCTGTCGCTTTTCTTAGTTTCCTTTGTTGGTGGTTTGTATTGTGATGTTTATTTGGTCAGCTTAGTTTGTCCTGCCTAAGATGCAAATGTAAATAAATAAAATGGCAAACCAAACTTGCAATTTTGTACTTGTTCTTCCTGTAATGGGACACCGTGAAGCAAATGAGATCTACATGAAGAGTGAAGAAGACAAGAAGGGCCTTAGAGCCTGAACGGTGTTGAACCTGAGGTGCATGCAAATTGATATTCCTAGTGACAATTTTAGCTTTTAGAGGCATTCTTATTTATCCACGTAGCTTTGTAGCTTCCACTGGGATTTCTTGATGATGAGTGACTTGGCTGATGCACTGGAAGATGGATGTTTCTAATAGAGTGAAGATGGAACATTTTCTTTGACTCTGAACATGGATTGCAGTCTGTTTTTTTTTTTTTAAGAACCGTTTTCTGTAATTATGTGATGTCACATTCTTTTAAATGGAGCAAAAATACCTCAGTACAATAATTCTGACACACAACAGTAATCCTGCCAGATGTAATCTACTGCCCTACTGTTCATCCAACAATCAGGACTTCTAAGGGGGGTTTTAATTTATTTTTTGAAAAATATCTTGCTTTTATTTTTTGACACAGTTAAAAAAAATGAAAAATTAATGTGTATAAAATTTAATTTACAGTGTTTGCAACAACCTGTTGCGGGACCGAAACCCAGCACTGTGATAAAAGAGGAGGTAAAAACCTGCTGAATTGCATAGATGCAGACTGCATGATATACGAAGCAGCTTTTTCAAACATTACTTCAGTCATTGCATGTTGTTTGCATTTCAGCCCCCCGATATATCTGAAAATGACCTTCCGCAGTGGGAGGTGGAAAAGCATGTGTTGAAAGATCAGCTGAAAGAGCGGCAGACTGAGATAGAGGAGCTTAAGGTCCAGCTGGAGGAAAAGGAGGCGGAGTGCCAGTGGTTGAAGCAGGAGCTTTATCGCCTGTGGGAAATTGTCCAATCAGAGCACCATGCATCGTCTTCCTTGACCACTCAGAGTATTGTTCCAGGCTCAGTTTTCGCAGATCACCATGAGGAGCCAACCCCATCCACTTCGGAAAGAAGTAAAGACTTCCTGCCCGTAAATATCGGCTTCCCTGCCTCTCTCTTCATGGATCGCTGTTGGAGCAGTGAGGCGTCCGTTCTCCCTGATGTAACTTTAAGAGAAATCACTGCTGTCAATGATAAAATCTTGTTACGCATGAGCAACAACAGGCCAGACCGTTACGGAGCCCTAGTGTTCAGGAGCATCATTTCTCAGGAGCTTTATGAGCAGTGGGTAATGAATACTAACTGGGACGGTTCCCGGGGCAAATGGGGAGTGCCCCGCAATGTCCGAGATTTTGTAACGAGGAGAGTAAGAGAGAGATTTCCTTACATGACTAACGAGGATAAAAAGGCAGTCAAAGAACGCGTTAATGAGTGTTTAAGGATGCGGCGGAAATCGATTGTTCCAATTCCGTACTCAAGTAAATAAACTGATATGGGTACCAGTGTCTGGCTTTAGCATACTGTATTAACTTTCTGATTTATTTATTAATGTGTTTATTTTTAAACATTTCCTTTAGGTTGTCTTTGGACAGACCTTGTGAATTTCTTTGACTTGCTTCAGTCCTCTGAAATGAGTGCTAATCCAAGCATGTAACTGGTTAATGATGCTGGAGTGCATGTAATGTTTTCAAAGGAACCTTTAAGATGTTCTTGAAATGTTTTTAACTTTTTAAAATCCCAGATTTATTACATGCCAAGCTGTGTTTTTAAGTAACTACTGAGCTACAATGCAAACTAGTTCAGTTGTTCCTTAGTTAGAAGTTTGTAATAGTTGTAAAGTTTGGAGCTGCTGGCAGCTGCTGGCCATTTAAGGGTTAAGGCTGATACAAACTGATATATTAAATGAGTCCATCTGTTTGCATAATGAGGGTCCTTAAAGGCCTCCTTTTTCACTTATAGGCACTTCAGACACTTGCCTAGGCATTGGTCACCTTCAGTTTTGGTTGCTAAATGTATACTGTACTGATGTCCTTAAAAGATGGAAAATATGATAAATGTGCTTTCTGTAGATTTTTGTTTCTTGCAAGAAATATAAGAGTTGTATATGATACTGTTGAACCTCTGTGTCATTTAAAAGTCGACTGTTGGTTACTGGATTTTACACGTAAACATTATACAGGCAGTATATTTAAATAACCAAAAAGAGATACTACAGCCATTCTTATTGTGGCTTGAAGTTGCAGGATGCATATAGACTTTTGCTCAAAACACAAAATCTGCAAATTTAATATTTTGATTTCAGCCAATCTTTTTTGCAATTTTATGATGTAAATAATATGAGGCAGTTAAGTGTTGTTGGGCTATACTTGTGACCAACATGTCGTAGCGTGATAAATAGCCAGTTGTCTCTTATTTTCAATGGAGCACTTCATTTGTAAAGAATTTAAAATGCCACTTTGGCCCTTTAAGGAACAAATGTTATTTATATAATGACTTTGGCTCATAGAAGGTACTGGAAATATGCTAGTGTGTTTCATGTGTTCATTTAGCCTGTACATTCTGTTTAAAAAAAAAAAGATTAATAAAGAACAGCCATCAGCCAATTTGTCTGTAAAGAAATCGGCCATAAAAATTCATGATCGGTGCATCCCTACTGTAAAGCATTGTTCAGTGTCCACATCTAGAAGGCTCCCTGTGTTGATCGTAGGTGATGGGACTGCGGCGGCAGAGGAACTACGCTGGCCGCTGGGATATCCTGATCCAGCAGGCCACCCAGTGTCTGAACAGGTTGATCCAAATCGCCGCCCGCAAGAAACGCAACTACATTCTGGACCAGGTACTGCCTACAACCCCCATAATTCTCTACAAAGACAAAACTGTAGATGACCTCTCATGCCCTTTCTCTAATGTATTATCTATTTATCTTTCAGGGAGCCAAAATATGATAGAGTAGAAGAAGCATCAGCCTCTGTTGAGTTTTGTTGTGCTGTATTGTAAAGAAATGCTGCTATTTTGTAATATGACAGGAAAAGTGCTTATCACTGCTGTTCTCGTCAGTATCTTGAGCATCCCTTATCTCTCATATTGCATATTGTCTTGTGAGCCTCTCCGATATTGTACAAGTAGTCCATTACAGTGTTAAGATGTTGAGAGACAAGTAATCTCTGCCTGGTGAGTAAGAAAAACAACTTTTGTTGCTACGGTAATTGTAACAGAAGTAACCTTTGTAGTGATTTTTAAAGAGACCTCAGGATCATGTTCACAATTGGAAATGTTGAATGTTAATGTTTTAATGAAACATTTAAGGTAAGTGAGAACTAACATGTTTAGCTTTGTAGGACCTTGTTTGGTTTGCAAGGTAAGTAGGGTCAGATGGGTGAGCCTTGGCTACCTTGGAAACAGTGAGTATGCTCAGGTAAGTAGTATATGTGTGTATATGTCTGAAGGACTGAAGCTCCAGTGCTGGACAGGTGAGTAAAGGTAAGTTACGGGACCCTTTAAGGATAGAAGAGTTACGCTTTTGATCCTTAATTGCTTTGTTAACACCTTTTAAAGCAACAGTAGAGCATATGGCAAATTATATAAGAGAGAATCTTGGAAAGTTACCAACAGATATTTGTAAATATTTGTATTATTATGTATTATTAAAAAGACACACGTCTGATTTCTGAGTCTGCCATTGGTAATGCAAGCTGAAATGTGTTCAGTTAGTAATTTAGAAGCAGAATCAAACCCTTTAGACTTGAAGAGCTTTAGTTAGTAATGTTCATTTAATATTTTTCTTCATTTTATAAGGATTGTTTAACAATTACCAAGTCGAATTGTAAAGGGAAACTTTTCCTGATTTATTTAAAATTTCTGCATAATTAAGTACTTGAAATTGGTTTGATGTGAAATGCACTTTTCCCCAGAAACTTACCGAGTCAGAATTGATAGAAAGCTGCATTTCAGCGTATTTTGATAGTTTCTATAGTGAACGTATGATCAGTTACTACAACAAATGAAAAAAACATCAATTTGGAGGAACTTGATGTAGGACAGTGGCATGCTGTTGCTCAAATTTGGCAGCATGCAGAGAAATACATGGTGAAAACATATTTTAGTATTAAACAATTAGAGTTTTTGAGAATTTTAGTTTGTCCAAGAAACATTGTCATTGTTTCTGGACCTTCTTAAGATCAGCTAACGTTAGCCTAGTTAGTGATACAGCTGTACTGCTTCTGACTTCTCTGTTACATCCTTAACAACATGTCTTTGGTACTGAGCTTAAGTTTGTGAACTCATGTTTGGAAGTAGCAAAACTCAATATCATATACATACTTACTGGGAATAAGGACTAAAGTAACCACATTTCACAGTCCAAAACATAAAATCAGGTTTTCATTGAAGTGTTGGTCGAGTAATCGTGTTGGTTGTTTGGTTGGTTGGTTGTTTTTGTCCCTTTAGTTCCCAAAAGAACTGTAATTCGTGGCACTTTTCAGTGTTACAATAAAAATCAACTATGCTGTCAGCTAATGGCTGAAGTGAAAATGGGCATTGGAGTTATAATGTTGGAAATACATTGGAAAAATTACACCTCCTATAAGTAAAGCACAGGAATATAAGAAGAAACTGACTAGAACAACCAACATGTTCTATGACATTATTTCCTAAAGAATAACATGATGGCCTACTGGGCTGTAAGAGTCACCATGTCATACCCATGTCGCTAGAGGTTCCACAGTTAGCCTAAGAACTCTCTCTAGCTACAGTTTTGTGAGCCTCTCCATTTCTTTGAAACACTGAAATCAAGATGTGTTAAGAGAGATCCTGCATTTACAGAAAGGGAAGTAGCAAAGTACAAGTTCATTTGTTTGGCTTTAGTGTTCACTGCTGAAAGACGCTTGTCATGAGGAAGCTAGGTGTGTCCTCACTCAGCTGCTTGGTCAGTGTAGCTGAGGGGCAGGGAATCAAGTGGAAAACACAGAGATAACAGGCTAGCTCGTTAAGCCGATTCATACACGCTATGAAATATCCCTGCATATTAAAAAAAAAAAAAATTGCCATCAAACACCGAAATATCTTGTCAAGGCATTGATAGTAAATGGAATTTATGTTTATTTAACATGTGATTGAACATTTAATTTGGGTATATGTTCAGTAAATCAGCACAACTACCTATAGAAACATATAGCTGAACAAAGATTTAAAAGATTTACATTTTGAACTTGGATCCATATCACCACTGCTATCTAGATGAGCAGAAATCGTCAGATTGCTCTGTCTCCATATCTGATAAATATCATATACACTCTTTTCAGACAGCTGAATTTAATGCTTCTAAAAGCTACCCCACAGTTATTGCATGAAATGGTTGTGAATGAGCTGCCTGGTTTCACAGTAGTTTTGTTGGCCAATAACATTTTTTTTAAATCATTTAATAGTGGAAAAGGTTTTGTGAGGCAAAATAGCACTAAAACAAAACCTTTTCCTTTTTTGGGACTAATATTATCAACATTATAAAGAATGAGTCGCTAACCACTCTATGTGACTAAAATATGCAGAAATTTTAAAATATCAGTGGCGTTGCTGTTTGAGTTACTGATATCATTTAAATGTTTTAGGAGTGATTTTTTTTAATCTTACACAGTTGATGGATGTAGTGCTGACCTGTTTTTGTATTGTAAGAAGTTTAAAACAGCTCTTTCTTGTTTGAGGCTATATCTTAGTTCTGTGAAAGGGTCCCTATTAACCCCTTTGTTGTAGGTGGGGACGATGAGGTGTTCAAGGTAAGTAAAGTGGAGCTGTGAGAGGCAATCAGTAGTTCAAAAAAAAAAAAAACCTCTCTCACTTCATCATTGCAGGGTTCGAGTTGCCCAAGCCAGAACACAAAGTAACAATAACGACCAGCTTCTACTTCTTTCTTGTCACCATTGCTAGACAAATGTATATGGATCAGCCCAGAGACGAAAAATGCGTCCTTTTGAAGGGTTTCAACGCAAGGCTATTGTAATTTGTCCCACGGACGAGGATTTAAAAGAGCGAGCGTTAAAGCAAACTGATGTGGAAGGGAAGGATGTGCCCGATCATGCTGTTTTAGAAATGAAAGGTAGGAATGCTGTGGATAAAAGCAAACCACTTTTAAGTAAAACAGATTCAAGATCTATGCTCAACTATTTATGTTTTTTTGTTTTACAATCAAACTTGGACAATACCCCTACCCCCTTCATCATTGCTTACTGCCAGAACTTGCCCTTTGAAGGCCTTTTGGCCCAAATTTTTTTTTTTTTTTTCTGCCCCACTCCTCCCTTTTGTCCTCTCAAAGCACTGCAAACTGAGCAGTATACTAAAAACAGATGCTTACTGCGGCTTAAATAGGTCTATTGTTTGATCTGAAATTTTTACTGAAATTTCCAGCCAAATTGGCGTAGTCCAGAATGTTTGGTGCTTTGCCTCTGACCGGTGCAACATCAAGGCATTGCTTGGTTTGCAGGGCACTGTTCGCCTCCCTCACCCCTTAAATCTAAAACTTTCTGCCTGTCTGGATCATTCAGATGTTCTTTTTTTTAAATTTTTCCTGTCTGTATAAACTAGAGCAAATATTGAATCCTTGCCATCAGGGATGCCATGTTTGCTCCAGGCTTTGTTTTTGTCTGCCATCTCCACATGGTTCTGTGTTCTCTTTTCCATCCCTATGTTCTTCTTTTAGTATTGTGAAATACCTCTTACGTGATATTAATTGAACTTCTTCTTTTGTCTCCTGGTGGTGTGACTACCTGCCTCCACTACATCCCCCCTCCCTCTCTTCTGCTTTTCTTTTTTCTACATCTCTCCTTCCTCCTCTTTCTCTCTTTTTCTCTCTCTTCCTCTTGGCTGTCCCTTTCTCTCTTTCTGGCATGATGTCTGCTTGAAGCCAACTTTGTGCTGCCGGAGCCTGGAGACTTCCTGGACGAGGTGACTTTTGTTGAGCTGCAGAGAGACGAGGCAGAGAAGCTCGTGAAGGAGTACAATGAAGAGGGCCGCAAGGCAGGGCCTCCGCCTGAGAAACGTTTCGATAACCGGCAGATGGGCTTCCGTGGCCATAGCGGCAGCGGTGGTGGCAGCTTCCAGCGCTACGACAACCGTGGAGGTCCACGAGGAGGAGGAGGCGGTGGCTATCAGAACCGCAGCAGCTCAGGAGGAGGAGGAGGAGGATACAGAGGAGGTCTTGACTTGCTTATTGCTTATTGAGAAGTGCTCTCTACTATGCAAAGTGCTACATAGTGGACCATATAAAATAAAAAAAACTAGATAATCTCTTTTCAGTCCTTTAAAGCTGCACTATGTAAGATATTTTGTTAAGATTGAAAGAAATTGCATTACCCAGTTGGGGGGGTGGGGCGGCGATGGGGAACATGCTAAAATATGAAATATGGTGTGTATGCATGGCAGCGAATCACCTTGTAATGCCTGAAGTAATAATTGTAAAAGTCAGAGGCGTTGAGTCTGATTTTGCAAGAGTTTTTCTAACCACGTCATACATCTTTACATATTAGCATCACAAGCACAGGCTGGAAAAGAAGATCTCTCTCGATGTTTAGGTCTCTACGGAGCCCCAGTGGTGACATCCTGTATAAATAAAAATAACGCATGGCCACGACTTAGTAAGGCATGATCTCTTAATGATCTCATTCCCACGCCTTACTAAGTTATTTTTATTTATACAGGATGTCACCATTGGGGCTCCGTAGAGACCTAAATATCTCAATTGCAAAATCAGTATTATACTGATGAATATTTCATGACAGCAGTAGATGGTATAGTAGTGTTTTTCTGTTGGTGGAAAACACTAGAACATCTGGAATAAGATTCTGGAGTTGATGTGCCTTGATCTAGAACTTCTTCTAAATCTGCATTAAGAAGTGATGATACTCACACATCTGGATCAGTTCACCAAATCAGAAAGCCTTTATTCTGTGTGAATCATTCAATGAAAGTAGGGAGTTTTTCTCTCAGTTTCCCATGTAATTCACGTCCTGTACAAATAAAGCTTAAGCGGATAGACCCCAACAAACATTATCTTACATGTTGAATGCATCTTAAATTGCCAGGTTACAACCGTGGTGGCTACAACCAGAATCGCTGGGGTGGGAATTACAGAGACAACAGCTCAAGAGGCGGATACAACCGTAACCAGCATTCTGGAGGAGGATACAATGGCAACCGCCAGAGTTCCTACAACAAGGATGGATACAACCAGGCAAGTGTTATGTCCATCAACAATTCATATAAAACTTGAAGGGATACCTTTTGTACAGTGTCTTGTAAGTCTCTTTTATGTGTTTAATGTAGGGGTACAACCAGGGCAACTACAACCAAGGCAACTACAACCAAGGCAGCTACAACCAAGGCTATAACTATGGCAGCTACAGCCAGTATCCAGGATATGGCCAAGGCTACAGTGATAGTCAAGCCTCAGGCCAATCATACAACCAGCAACAGAGCTACAATCAGCAGTACCAGCAGGTAAGCTGGTATTTAAAGCTTTATTTCATTGATTGCTGTTTGTCTGTGAAGTTGAAACTCATCCAGTACCCAGTAGGGGTGGAAATCACCGGGCATCTGACGATACGATATTATCACGATACGTTGCCCACGATAATGATGATATCACGATTCTGTGATCCTTGAAATATTGCAAGACAATCCTCTATGATGCATCTGTGATACATTAATACATTAATAGTGTCGGTTAACAGAATTTGACAACCAATATAAAACAATGTACAACAAAGCGCAGAGCTCTTTAACACACATACTGACTGCGTCTGTCATCGTTCCAATGTGAAATAGCCATAAACAGCAAAACCGTTCTGGAGTCTAAAGGTAGAACACAACTGTGCCTCACTAAAATCTTTTCTAACTGTGCAAACTTACAGAAAAATAAATAAATAAATATCCAGTGATAGACTTAGTAAATACTGGTAGCCCTTGGGGACATAAAAGAAAGTTTTGGTTTAAAAATTGTATTAATTGTAGCCTGACTTCGAGTTGTGGCAACGTTAACTGTTTTCTGAACAACCAGATCAGGATGACTGTGCTTGAACCTGGCTATGCATGTTCGTGTACTTTATTTTAACAAGACAGTTCTTGTAAATCACAGTCTGTCTATTTCATTCGTCCCTTCAATGCTGTAAAAGCCGAAGTGGGCCCAGACATTTGACTTGCAAGAGGATGGTGCCTGTCTGATTTGTTTGCCCCCATTGTCCGACATTTCTCCCCTGTGAGTTTCTTTTTCTTCACCGCAGGTTTACCGTATTTATTTGATTAGCACCACCATGTGGAGTCATGAAGTAGTGAATCTGGTAAATCAAATTGGAGGGGGAGTCTGTTTAGAGCGTTTACAGTGCATGGTTCAGTAAATAATTCGATATTTGGCACTAGTGTATCGATAACATATCACAAAAGATAGCGATACGATATATTGCCATATCAGTATTTTATCCCACCCCTAGTACCCAGTATCAGTATTTCTCCAGTGTTGGTTTTTCTCAAAAAATATGATAATGTTAACATGGCAGTAGGGTAGGAGTAAAGTGAATGAGTTTGATTGTTATTTTCCTGAACCATGCGTATCTTATTTGAATACCCAGTTAAGTAAAAAGAACACTGAAATGTGTTCCAGCCACCCCGTCCTCTTGCCTGTGGTGCTCTTCCCCAATTTTTTAGACCTTTCGGAAACACTGATGACCATCTATCCAGACCCCGCTACACCACTACGAATTGGTACTGGAAAAGGAAATAGTGCCATCGTGCCATTTGTCAATGTTGTAATTAACATTCTGGTTCACTCTCTCCCACCAGTATGCCCAGCAGTGGCAGGAGTACTACCAGAACCAGAGCCAATGGAACCAGTACTACAGCCAGTATGGCAACTACTCCGGGCAACAAGGCAACAGCCAGGGATCCCAGGGCTCTCAGTGAAGTGCGTGTGCAAATACCATCCCGCTACTGTCATCCATCTTATTACACACTCACATACAAGCATGCGCGCCCCATCACCTTTTACTGTAACTCCATCCTTTTGCGTATATTTCAGACATCCTTACCCGCCAAACAGCCAACAAGCTGCATCTTAGATTCTTTTGTAGTTTGAGAGAAAGCACTGTTCTAGTTGGAGAGATCAGAGAAATATCCTGTTATCTTTGTTTTGAACTGTACATTAATAATGTCACAGAACAACTGTGATCACATTTAACCCATGTGCATTATGCATCCAGGTACTGTTACCACAGTAACAATGCAAAACACTACAGGCAATGACTGTATTCATTTTATGTGGTAAAATGTTGATTTAGCGATATCATCGTGACTGATTGTGACTGATTCCTTCCTATTTTTATATAGGGGCAAAAAGCAAAGCATGTTTTTCTTTAACGTGTTCCAGTTTTGTGACTGTCTATCAGGTACAAAAGGAGATATAAAACCAGGCAGTGTAAAATGACAGCCATTTCATTTTTTTGTAGATTTGCCAGGTTTTAATTCCACAGATTAATGTGTTATAGAAGAGATTTTAAGAATGTTGATAATCCTGATTCACTTATTACAGTGATATGTTGAATTTTTTTTTTTTTTTTTTGGAAACTGTTCAAAAGACTTTGGTTTTTTTGTGTTTGTACAGTCTGGTTGGATCATTTTTTTCAGTCTGAAAATAAATTCTCATAATACACAGGTATCAGTGCTGTGTGTGACCTTCATTAGTGAAAAAGACCTATATTTGATTTCCCAGGTGTTCATGTTTCACAGGATCTCTGCTGCCTGTGCATCAGATGTGCCCCCATTCTGGTAGGTTGGTTTCTTTTCTCAGTGATCTGCTAGTTGCAGGTATATTTGAGCAGGAAAACCACCAAAGGTTCTGTCCCTTTTGGCCCACTTGCAGTCTGGGAGTCCTCATTTGTGCATGCCTGTGCCTGCGAGTACCGTGAGGTGTCCCATTTCTCATTTTGGGGTTCAAAGGGCCACTTTCAAGCACCCTGTGCTCGCTTATTGTGGCCTTTAGTGAAGGTGCAGATTTTGGAGCAGCCTCTTACCTGAAATTCTATACAGGTGGTGACCACTGTTTACAGCTGTCTGACCATCATATCTGATCTGTTATGAGTTGTGTTATGCTTGTAATCTACATTGAGCTGTAAATAAATTAGCTGCATTGGGAAAAAAATGACTTTAACTCATATTTTCGCTGGGTAGAGTACGTGTATATCCTTTGCGATACACAAGTCTAGCCTGATCAACAACATGCAGACCTACATGGCAAATCTTAAAGAGTACTTGGTTTCAGCCTTAAAGCAGAAGCTGCGCAGAACTCCAGCCCAAGTTCTCAGAATTTCTCCCCTCCTACAGTCTTGCAGTCTCTTCTCTTACTGTAGCCGTTCCTTGAAGGTGTGATCAGAACTCACAAATTCTTATTAGATCCTGAATAACAATGTAAATTGCATTAAAAAGATAAAAACCTGTCATCCTTAATATTTTGATGTATATTAAAAAGCAGATACTCCTAGTCCCCATTTTTTTTAAAAGAAAAAAAAACATTTATATTAAATTTTGAAAAAGTGTGTGGTAACTCAGAGCTGCATTATTTTCAGTCATTGTTTCCGATACCGATATGGAAACCTTGAGTATTGGCTGATAATGATTCAATATGCTTAAAAGGGTCGATGTTATAGAAAATTGAATTTCCATATCTTTAATAAAGGAATTTGATATAGTATGTGAACACAAAGTTTCAAAACATATCATTAATTCTCCAGTCAATACTGTTCGTAAATGGAATATAAGCTGCAAAAACAGTTGGTTTTGAATTTACTGCTTCTGTGATGTCACAAAAACAAACGTGTTTATCTTAATCCGCATATTTAGCCAAGAACAGTTTAGGCCCACCCAGTCACGCTGAAATGGTGAGATAAAAGTGAATTATGGCTGTATTTAGTACATAAATTCACAAAAACATTAAAAGTGGGCTTCAGGGTCCAAAATACAATAAAAGTGTAGGATATGGGGCCTTTAAAATCTGTTAAACTTTAAAATGAGTTATCTTTTTAATGGAATGTTTTGTTTTTTTTTTAAGGGGGATGGGCTTTCATGCTGTTTCAGGACAGATTAGTTACAGAATCTGATCACATTCTCATTTTTTTTCCTCCCATCAATCAGCCAGTACCAATACCCAGTACCACAGCAGCACTGTCTGTACAAAAAATTACTAGGACAACACAACTCATATTAACATTCAGCATTTAATGCAACCACAACTAATTCTTTTGCAGAAAAACAAAACAATCTCTTTTTTTTTTTTTTTTTTTGTTGTTGTTGTTGTTTAACAAAGAACGTCATGGTCTTTAGGCAGTGCTAGGAGACGGAAAATACTGTAGATTTGTGGCTTGACAATAAATAAAAAAATAATCTACAGCCTAAATCCAGAATTTAGTAAGACAGACATTCAAGTCGGAAACGACAACGTAAAAGTTTGGAGCAATGTTGTTAGAGGAATGATCAAAAAAACACACACAGGTCCACAGTGTTCATTTGCACCATTCTACATCGTCTCATTCAGTGTATTCGGTACCCTTCTTCCCTGCTCTGAGTGAATTGTTCATTGCATAAGGCACAGTGATGCATTATAGGATTATCGAGGAGTCCAGCACCAGATAGCATGGCCTCTAACCTGTTAGCAAGCCAGAGCGCTTACATTCATTCCTATGACACAAGCAAAGGGGACAATGGACATCCTTGCACATCTCACAGTGAAATTCACAGTACAAATGGCGTCAGTGTGAACATAAAACGCTGTAGGTAAAAGTCAAACCTTTTCTTTTTTTTTTAAGAAATATAACTTCTGTTTTATACAGTGAACACAGCTCTGGCATCAAGCACCTTTCTGTTCACGGTGAAGTCGATTGAGCCACGCAGACGCTTTTATAAACAAAAATCCATGAGAAGGGCTGAGCAGTAGTGAGATCAGTTCTCTGGTAGTCTGCCTTTGGATGCTTCTGTAGAAATGCTGTTGATTTCGATATGTATAGTTCATTGGCAGCGGATGCTGGTGATTAGAGACCTGGTGCTTCACGTCCAGTATGGCTCTGAAGGTGTAGGCTGGCTGAAATTACGTTGTGCTACTATCAAGGTGGTCCCACTCAGGCTATCGTTAATGCATGTAAAAGATCATCTCGTTGAAACCGTTCGGTTCTCTGTACAGTGTAGGTTCATGTGTCCAGTGTCC
>JAILXH010282570.1:705-13146 GCA_023558415.1 Piaractus mesopotamicus | reverse complement strand
ACAGACACATCTCTACACTTTCTATCATGTACATTCAACACCTCTGATTCCAGTTTTAAGCCCTGGAGACAAAAAACAACATACAATTATGATATGTCAAGAAAATTGTGTGAAATGTGTTGAACATGATGCAGCGCAAAAAGATACAGAGCAGAGTGGATCAGAGAGTAAAAACAAAGAACCTAAAAAAATACAAATAAAAATACGGAAGAACACAAGAACAACAGTAACCTGTTCTGCAGAGTTCAAGAGTGGTCTAGCCATCGGGAATACTAAGGGATTACCTGTTGATTTGGCCTGTAACTTAAACTGGACTGTAACGTCAAACACTACGACACAAGATGACAACATTACAGAACAATGAAGTAATTTCCATTCATACATGAATAACTTCTTGTTCTTCCCTGTAGTTTATCACACAGTTGTTTTACTCTGATGTATTACAGAAAATTACAGAAGAAGAACGTTGTCATAAATATTCAGTTGTGTTGCCGGTTGCAACAACAAGGCTTACACCTAATTGTAAGCTAAATCATTCGAAACTTTCTGGGCATAAGTTTGACCATTGCACCAACTGGCTGTATGAATGTATAAAATCATGCGTTACTTATTCGCCAAGGCATACAGTAAAATTCTAGACCTATTTAAGGCTGGTAACAGCTTTAAAAAAAGCTGCACACTTCAGTGCAGTTAGTGACTTTTTTGAGACATTTTCATCTTCAACTTGAGTCTCTGACTGGTGCAGTGACTTTCATGTATCAACAGCGCATGATTAATTACACTACAGTACATGCAAAAACATACATGCCTCAAATCCCAAAATTCATCTTTGGAGGGTCATGACTTTTGTAAATTAAGATGTTGGGATGTTTATCCATCCATGTGACTGTGTATGCTTGCCAACCATCATTGTTACATGTTTTCACATGAACGTGCATCGCTAAGACCCAACTTAGTTGCCCTGAGGCATGACTGTGGTTTCATAATGTCCGACTTAGCAGTTAAGAACTATTAATGCAGCAGGCCCCAGATTTGTTAGCAGCCACCAGCTGATCAACTTCTTTGGGGTCAAAAATGGATCATAAAGACAAAAACCTAAGCCAAACACACAAACCTTATGTGAGGAGAACTGATAATGAGGAAAAAAGGGCTAATGAACAGAAACCAACAAAACCTCCAAGAATGCTGGGAAGCTCTGCTCCAAGTGCTACACTGTTACTCATCAGATCAGAGACAGTCAGATTAGCTAGTTGTGTTATTACTGAGCTTTAAAACTTAATTTATTCAAATATTCTAAAATTATATTAAAATAAGCATTATAATTTTGACTGCATGCTACTGTAATTATTGTAAGTACAAACTAAATACAATTGATTATTTAGATTTGAATTACTCTTCCTACATTTTTAGCCCCCCTCATTGAACTTGCAGAAAGTATAATAGTTATCTGGTGTATATGGGCATTTCTTCAACGGTGGGCGTTTTATGTCTTTGGGTTACCTTTTTATAATAGTTTAAAGATTGTAAGCATCTTATTCGTTGTTTCTACAGTAATAACTTTTGAATTTTAATTTATTTTTTATTTTTTGCTGGATTCCGAACATAGTTTTGACTGGCCCCTGCATTTAAGTCTCTGCTCATAAACAGGAAGGGGTACAGAGAGGTGGTCGTGGTCAAGGTATGGGCGGGGCAGATAGCCATAGACGTCTTTGCTTGGAGTGTAATGGTGATCCCAGATCTTCACACCTCTGGTGGGAAAGGAGACAGTTTGGCGGTATTTTGGGTTGACGTGTGTAATTCACCATCCTAAAGTTCCAAGTGATGATAATCGGACTGTCGGGATGTAAATATTCATATGCAGATATACGTTAAATCCTTCAGCTCACTCTGTGCCGTAACTATATATGCGTTACAGATACAGTCAACCTTTAAAGTCGAGGTACACTGAGGATGACCATCATTTACAATGTAGCCAATTGTTATGCAAAAACAAGGGTTGGAAAAGAGTACATGTAATTATGTAATAAAAGTGTAACAGAAATCAAAGTGTATACTTAAAACGATATGGAGGATAAAATGATAGGTAATTTAAGAAATGAGCAATTGTGTAGAATAACAAAAAATCAAATTAAACTCAATCAACTAAATTAGATAAAAATGAAGACAGTTAAGGAGAAAAAAACAAACGTAGTAATAATAGAAAAAGAGAAAAATAGTAAAAGAGAAAATTAACAACCAAAAAAAAGCAGTCAAGAACTAAAACAAGAAACAGCTACAACCAACTAAAAACTAAAATCAACTTGCAGGCTGAGTGGAGGTGGTTATAGATTACAAGTTTTAAATGGCCGGGTGATACAAGCGAGCAGAGCTTTAGAGCATCCTGTAATAAGTTCTTCATGCTTGTCTCCAGATGTTCTTGTTAAGAGATCACGTCTAACCCCACGAGATTGACATGAACCTGACTCCAAATAAAAACAGATGTTTTCTATGGCATGTTTCATGCTGGTACATTGTCATGGAGTTTAAATGTAATAGTTCATCTTAGGTCTGGGCTGTCTGCAAGACTGACTGCAGCCACAAGAGGGAGGCAGAGAGCTCCTTCTAGAACTCAGGGTAACCAGAATCACCTGTGAGCGCTCACGCTGCCCGGTGCTCAGTGTTGGGCTGTCCTGCCATGTGCATGTAGCGTCTGACAAAGCTAGTTATTTGGGTACTGCTCCCTTTTGAAGTCTTTGAGTCACAATTTCTGCCAGCGTAAATATGAAAAGGAAAAAATATTGAAAAAGAAATTAAATAAACAATAATCTTTTCTTTCTTCTCTTTTGGGTTCTTTCATTAGTTTTCCCTTATGTCTTAAGCTGCTCTGTGTTTGAATCCATTCCTTGCCCAGTTTACTGTGGCTCTGTACTCTGAGGCCTGAGTTTGATTCTGTGCTGGGGTTAGTCCCCACGTTACAATAAGGGGTCTTGTGGAGTCCCCCAACGCCCCCTCCCCCCCTTGTAGAGCTGGTTAATTGATTTAAATTGTTTTTTTAGATTTGCCTAGTCAGAAAAGATGCTAATGCAGCTAAGTGTACAAAACCACTGTGACAATGATCCTACTGTGGTTAACAGTTAAGGTTTGATAATCAGCTAATCTAGCTTACTCACTAATGCTGTATCCTGTATCCTCAATTATTAGTTTGCTGTTCATGAAGTTCCAAATACATTTAATTTTGTTAATAATAATATCTTTTATTTATAGAGCATGTTTCATACTAGTGGCAGCTCAAAGTGCTTTACAGACAGGTGGCAATATTTAACAGTACTAAAAGGAATTGAGTATTAATTTAAAATCATAAGACAATGACCCAGATCAAATTAAAAAGATAAATGCCAAGAAACAGAATTTTAACTGAATGCTAAGTTAAACAGATGTTTTTAAAATATTTCACTTGAGCACTTGACTGTCTAATCCACAGTTCAGAAGCAGAATAACTGAAGGAATCTCTCCACGTTTTCTGTATTTTACAGGTGTTTGCAGGCTAGTATATGCAGATCTAAGATCACATGCTGGAGCCTAAACAGACAGACACTCTGTGATGTAAGCGGTGCTTTAAGGTCATTTATAACCTTAAAAACTAACAGCAGAACTTTAAAATCTATCCTGAACGATACAGGTAGCCAGTGCATTTTCTCAAAGAGACTGATATGATCTCTCATATTTGTCTTTGTTAGAATCCGTGTTGCTGTGTTTTGTACGAGTTGTAGAGGAGCTTCTGTTTTTTTAGGAGGCCCAGTAAGAAGAGCATTACAGTAATCAATTCTGCTGTAAAAAAAATGCATTAACAATTTAACTCTGCGTCACTCTGAGATAGAAAAGGCTGAATTTGAGCATCATTTCTCAAATGATAAAAAGCTACTTTAGTGACTGTGTTTACATGCAGATAAAACAGAGCTCAGAGTCTAAGATCACAAGTGTGGTTTCGTATTGCAGGTTTGGTAGCTTACTTCAGTTAAAGAACCAAATTTCTCACAAAGCAGCTTTCTCTGAGGTTTTAGTACCAGGACTGGTATTTCAGTTTTGTGTGATTTAGCTGTAGAAAATTGTGACATCCACTGAGAAATATCATGACACACAGTTGGTAAGTCTGTCTACAGAGTCTTGATTATCAGAAGGAATACGTATAATTGCATCAGCATAGCTATGAAAATTGATATGTTTTCTAATGACATCATCTGGAGGAAGCATGTACAAAGAGAGCGGCAAAGGTCCTAAAACTGAACCTTGTGGGACTCCACAAGAAGTGTTAAGTTTTTGGATTAATAATTTTCCAGTGAAACCAAGAACTGTCTATTCATTAAACATGATTTAAACAATTCTAAAACTTTACCTGAGAGGCCTAACCAATAATCAAGACGATGTATTAGAAATCTTGTGAGCAACAGTATCAAAAGCTGCACTAAGATCCAATAAGACCAAAACAGATGGATTTTTAGCATCAGCACTGAGCCTGAGGTCATTCACAACACGAACCAATGCTGTTTCAGTACTAAGGTTAGAACGAAAATGTGACAAGCCTTCTCATGTAACTTGTCTGATATCAGATAATCAGAAATTTAATCGTTTGATAATTTTTTTCTAAGACTTAAAAAAGAAAGGTTTGAAATTGGTCTAAAATTATTTAGTATGGAAGGATCCATGGTACTCTTTTTTTTTTAGTAGAGGCTTCACCAAGGCAGTTTTAAAAGTGTCTGGAAAAGCACCTGTTTACAGAGAACAGTTTACAATAGTTAAAGAGTAACTACACCCCACTATTTCAGCTAACTCCATCCCTGGGTCAACTTTGAAACATGCTCAAAAATGGGAGGGTGTAACATGCCAACAGAATTCAGACACTCGTGGTTAGAGAACAAAAAGGAGACTTTACTAGTGGAATCAGAGTCCAAGGTCGTAGTCGAAAAACATGCAGGGGTCAAATCCAAAAGACACAGCAGATACAAACAGACAAACATATCACACTGGTAACAATCCAAAAAGGGGCAGGCACAAAGCGTCATCAAAAACAAGCAAAAAGGTCAAAAACAGGAATCAGAGAACCAGGGCAAACAATCCAGAGGGCAGAGCAAAAGGCAGAGTCGAAGAAACGAAAAGTAATGGTCATTCACAGAATACAAACAATAGATACAACGCTCAGTAGATCGCAAACGGATACAATACCTTATAACCTTTTAGGACTAAAGCCCAGGCTTATAAACTAAACTCATAAGTCATATGATCAACAACACAGGTGACACGCATCAGTATTCCGGTGATCGCTGATAGGGCTGATAGGAGCGTGAGGAAGTCAAGTCCAGATCCTTGCGTGACAGTCCCCCCCCCAAGTTCAAGAAGAGACACATGAAACGAACGTGAGACTCGAAAATGTCGCGGCAAGTCTAATCTATAGGTAACATCATTAATTTTTTTCACTATTTTGAAAGGCCCAATGTATTTGGGCTGTAGTTTTCTACTTCCCTTGGTATTACGGAAGTCCTTGGTGGACAACCATACACGGTCTCTGGGCTGAAATACAGGGGTTTCACTCCGGTGCCTGTCAGATTGCTCCTTGTTCCTTTGCAATACTGTTTCGATGCGCCGATGTGTTTCTTCCCACACCATTTCACTCCTCTGCATCCATTCGTCCAATGCTGGCACATCAGTGGACGCACTAGTCCAGGGCGCTAAAGGTGGCTGGTAACCCAAAATACACTGAAAAGGTGTCAGTCCTGTAGCAGAGCTGGTGAGTGAATTCTGAGCCATTTCTGCCCAGGGTAAGAAACAGGACCAGTCAGAGGGATTTTTGTGACAAAATATTCTAAGAAATTTACCTAGTTCCTGGTTCATCCTTTCGCATTGCCCATTCGATTGGGGGTGATACCCAGAGGTGAGACTCCTATACTCTCTAAAAATGCAGCCCAAACCTGGAAAATAAACTGGGGTCGCCTATCAGACACAATATCTTCTGGTATACCAAATAATCTGAAAGCATAGTTGAATAATGCCTCTGCTATCTGAAATGCACTTAGGGAAGGAAAGGGTATAAATCTGACTCCCCTAGAAAAGCGGTCTATGACCGTCAGAATGATTGTGAAGCCTTGTGATTCAGGCAGGTCTGTTACAAAGTCCATGGCGATGTGGGACCAGGGTCTGGCAGGGACTGGTAAGGGGACTATCTTACCTGCGGGCAGTGTCTTTGGTGTCTTGCATTGGGAACACGTGGAGCACGAGTTAACAAAAGAAGGTATGTCTTTATGCATCGATTCCCACCAATATTGATGGGATAAGAGCTGGTGTGTTCTCGTCTCTCCAGGGTGACCAGACGTAAGTGATAAATGGGCCCAAGTGATAAGTTGTGTATGGAACTGATCAGGTACATATGTACAGATACATTTGGTAATGCCTTTGCCTTAATCTGATTCAGGTAAGAAACTGTCCTTTTGGTGCAGTCAGGATAAAGCATTTGCCTTTGTATTTCTGGATCCGGGTCCATAGGTCATACTGAAATTGAAATGTGAGAAGAATAGGGACCATCTAGCTTGACAGGCGCTTAATCATTTTGCATTGCGAAGGTACTCTAGGTTTTTGTGATGTTAAAACGACAAACGGATGCGTAGCTCCTTCGAGCCAGTGTCGCCATTCTTCTAATGCTAATTTTACAGCTAGCAATTCTCTATCACCTATGCCATAGTTTCTGTCTGCTGGGAACAATTTATGGGAATAGATTGCCACGGGATGTAATTTCAGTGTTGGGGTAAAACCACTCCTATTCTGGTTTCAGAAGCATCTACCTTGACGACGAAAAGTTCTGAAGGGTCTGGGTGGTTGAGAATGGGGGCTGTGGTGAAGGCTTCTTTTAACTTCTGAAAAGCAATGTCTGCTTGCTCTGTCCATTTCCGTTTTTTGGGACCACCTTTAAGTAAAAACGTAAGAGGGGCTGCAATACTGCTGAAATTTCGTATGAATCGAAGGTAGAAATTTGCGAAACCTAACAATCTTTGCAGCTCTTTCACTTTTCACTCTTTCAATGAGGGAGTGGGCCACTGAATAACTGCCTCGACTTTCTGATCGTCCATGACTACTCCTTGTGCACTGATGACATATCCTAAAAATGACACAGATTGTAAGTGGAACTCACATTTTTCACCTTTCTAAAACATTATTATCCAGTAAACGTTTCAAAACAGCACAAACATGCTGAACATGGTATTCCTGGTCAGGGGAGTACACAAGAATATCATCTAAATATGCGATATCTCCCTAGCATGTCTCTGAGTACTTCATTAATAAAGGCTTGAAAGACAGGGGGCAATAGAGAGGCCAAAAGGCATTACCAAGTATTCATAGTGCCCCCTAGTGGTCATGAAAGCCGTCTTCCATTCGTCCCCTTCCCTGATTCTGGTTAAGTTGTATGCACTCCTGAGATCGAGTTTAGTGAAGTACTTGGCCCCTTTTAATTGTTCCAAAGCTCCCGGGACTAGAGGAAGAGGATAAGGGTAAGTTTTGGTGATTTGGTTAAGGGCACGATAGTCTATACAGGGGCGTAATCCACCGTCTTTCTTTTTAATAAAGAAGAAGCTAGACGCTATAGGAAAGGTTGAGGGTCCTATAGCGCTGTTCTAGGGCTTCGTGGATGTACATGTCTAGGGCTTTTTCTTCCTCTTGTGTCAAGGGGTATATTCTGGATTTGGGAAAACTGGGTTGTCTGAGTTCAATGGCGCAGTCGTAAATTCTATGTGGGGGCAGCTTGGTAGCGTTGTTCTTGTTAAAGACTTCTTTCAAATCTGCGTATTCAGAAGGGATGTGAAAATTGTCATCTGCATTAGGGCTTTCTACGGAGGTTGATGAGATTGTTATTGATGGGTGTGTAAGGCACAAATGAATACAAAAGTCTGACCATTTTAGAATAGTGTGCTCGGACCAAGAAATGAAGGGATTATGTCTTTCTAGCCAGAGGAGACCCAAAATCAACTCAAATTCAGACTGTTCAAGAACTAGGAACAGTCTCTTTGTGGAGTGCACTGGTCTCCAGTTGAATGGGTTTCATCACTTGTGAGATGATCCCCAGGCCTACTGGACCTCCGTCCAAAGCTGCCACCTTTAATGATGTCTTCAGGGTCTCCACCAGAATGCGAAGCTGCTCAACCAGTTGGGCGTGAATGAAATTTCCTTCCGCTCCGGAATCTATTAGGGCTGAAACGACTATTTAATCCCTTAACACTAGTTGTGCCAACTGAGCTTGCTGTTCAGATTGTTGGTGTGCTAGCGATTCTAATGAATGGGTTACTCCCGCCAAAACCTGTTGATGTCGGCCCAGTAACTGTCCTTGTTCCGTCAGGGCTTTCTGAAACGCCTCCGGGTCCGCCATCTGCATGTTCGGCGAGGTATTCTGTAACATGCCAACAGAATTCAGACGCTCGCGGTTAGAGAACAAAAAGGAGGCTTTACTAGTGGAATCAGAGTCCAAGGTCGTAGTTGAAAAACATGCAGGGGTCAAATCCAAAAGACACAGCAGATACAAACAGACAAACATATCACACTGGTAACAATCCAAAAAGGGGCAGGCACAAAGCGTCATCAAAAACAAGCAAAAAGGTCAAAAACAGGAATCAGAGAACCAGGGCAAACAATCCAGAGGGCAGAGCAAAAGGCAGAGTCGAAGAAACAAAAAGTAATGGTCATTCACAGAATACAAACAATAGATACAACGCTCAGTAGATCGCAAACGGATACAATACCTCGCAACCTTCTAGGACTAAAGCCCAGGCTTATAAACTAAACTAAGAAAGTCATATGATCAACAACACAGGTGACACACATCAGTATTCCGGTGATCTATAGTGCTGATAGGAGCATGAGGAAAGGTCAGGAGTCAGGTGATCTCCCAGAGGATTCTGGAAGATGGAGTCCATGTAAGTCTCTAAGTTCGTAGGAAGTGTGAAAGTCATGTGATCTCCCAAAGGGGTCTGGGAGATCGAGTCCGGATCCTTGCTAGGACTCAGCGGATGCGTGACAGAGGGGCACGCTGGGAGGGGCATGCTGGGAGGAGCACTGCAGTGATTTTCGGGTTTGGAGGTGGGGCTGGGATGGAAACTGGGTGGGCTGGGCTGCTGTGTTTTTAAAGTTAAAATTAGCTACCAGAAAATATGGAGAGTGACAGAATCAAATAGCACTTTTGCAACTTTGAGGTCTTACGAGGTTGATGATTTTTCTCCACTACCATCCCCATCTTCGACGAGGGAAGGTGTTTCTGATCAGGCAGTGAGTCTTAACACAGTGCCAGAAAATGATTAATAGCGAGCAGGAGAGGCATCCGAATGGTAGAACTAATTATTTCTAATTATCTGCTCAGCAGGTCCATATTCAATATAACCCCTCATTTCCTAGATGTGCTGAATTCCGAATGAATAAAGTGGATTTCTTTGAACAGTCTAAGTTTCATTCATTTTGACATCAGGCTATGAAAAACATACTCCTATTAGGCCATTAGGGTACCACTTCTTTCTGTACAGCTGCACTTGTGGGCACTGTACAAATCTCTCACTTGTTAACATTTGCAGTAGGGAGGTGGCCGAGGTATGATAAAAGTTAATGCAGAAAGAAGCTAACCCAACCTTTGTAGCCTAAGCTAGTTAGCTTACGTTAGCCATTCTCTAGCATTATCCGCATCACAACCAAGCTTTTAGCAATCTGCCTGTTTGATTCCAAGCACAGAAGTATAACAAAGAGACTATCATACCAAAGAGGTTGTTCACAGATGTGTTCAGGTTGGGATCATAGAATGCCTCACCCATCATCCAGAGTTTGTTGCAGCGGCCCTAAATCCTTATGTTTTGCAAGCTGTTCATGGCAGCTATATGGAGACTTGCAAGAATCCTCACTTAATCAGTCTGTCAGGTTACCTAATCATACATAGAATGTTATCAATATAAGGCTAGTTAAATCTAAAAGGCTAAAAACTACAATATCTACAAATACAATAACTAAGAATTACCAATAATATATGTATGGAAAAACATTCGAAATTTCATATTTATGAGCACGGCACAAGCAGAGCCATTTCTCTACATGGCTCTCGGTATGAGTAGAGGGGGGCGGTAACGTTGGTCGACTAATTTGCATACTGTGACGTGTCATCATACTTACTGGTACGAAGACACATCATCCGCGCCTATAGCAGAGTTGAGCCAGAGGCGCACTGCAGAGGCAGAACTGACCACGATAAAAATGATATTTTTACAGTTTGGAAAGATGTGTTCAAATTTCAAGCAAGGCTGGTGTATTTCATTACAGAACAATGCATTTCAGCTGTTAATAGAAAAAAGGTCTCAGGGTGTAGTTACTGTTTAAAACAGAGGTCACTATAGGCGGACCGCGGTCCACGTCCGGATTCAGACATTGCCCTATCCGGACCTGGGCCTATTAATTATTTAATTATTTAATTTTGACGAAGTGTTTGTTTTAAACAGCGTAACTTTTCTAGCATTTACGGTACCGGTTTAGCAGCCCAGGAAACTCACACACCAATAGCACGCATTTTTTTTTATAATAATCAAATGAGATGCTACTCAGCCAATCAGATCTGTGCATTATGATGAACGCGGCGACTCGAGTGAGTGACGCACGCGGGAGATATGAGGCGAGAAACACTGGTCTGAGAAGAAAGCGAGTAAGAGGAAAGCCGATTCAAATGGCGTACTCTAAAAAGAGAAAAGTGGACAACGAAAACAGAGCTTTTAACCAACAATGGACAGAATCGTACATGTTTATTCTTCCCACGGGCAGTTCGAAACCAACATGTCTCATATGTTCAGAGACCGTGGCAATTATTGAAAGCAGCAATGTGAAGCGCCACTACGAGACATGAGAAATAAATGATCTAATAGCCCAATATGACTGGTCCACCAGAATCCTCACACATTCATTCACTGCTCAACAACGTGCTAACGAATGTTCCCTTAAAAGATGCTTAGATTTTGGGTCAACATAAAAACCATTTACTGTCGGAGGGATTGTCAAGGAATGCATGAGTGCAGTAGCTGAAACCTTACATGAAGGACAACAAAGACTTTTGTGAAAAAAACAAGCAAATACCTATGTCGGCATCATCAAGCACAAAGAAAACTGAAATATTAACCCAGGATGTGCTAGCACAGCTGGATGAAGCAATTCATGTGTAAGTTTAGCTGTAGATTAGTCCACTGATGTATCTGACAATGCTCAGCTGTTAGTTTATGTAAGGTTCTTCAACAAGGAAAAGAAAGAGTTCTGTGAAGATCTGTTAGGTGTTACACCCCTACAGACCAATACAAGAGAAGAGGATATCTTCCTGGCCATAAAGGAGATGTTAGAACAGAGGGGAATAGAGCCAAAACAAGTGGTTTCAATAACCACAGATGGAGCCCCTGCCATGGTAGGGAGGGAGAAAGGAGCTGTGGCTAG
The DNA here is from genome assembly GCA_023558415.1 of Piaractus mesopotamicus. Lineage (NCBI taxonomy): Eukaryota > Metazoa > Chordata > Actinopteri > Characiformes > Serrasalmidae > Piaractus > Piaractus mesopotamicus. Next base: position 1,686 of record JAILXH010282570.1, on the reverse strand, counting down.
AATGAAAGAAGACAATCCTGAGCTCATGTCTTACCATTGCATAATTCATCAATCAGTCCTATGTGCCGCCCTGTCAGATGAGTATGCTGAGGTGATGAACACAATGATGAGAATGATTAACTTTCTGAGGGCATCCTCTTCCCAACAGCATCACATGCTCAGGGAATTTCTCAGAGAAGTTGATGCAAATGCTGATGACCTTCTGGTACATAATAATGTAACATGGCTAGGCAAAGGCAGGGTGTTGGAGCGCTACTCGTCCATCCGAAGGGAAATTGTAACTTTCTTGGCACAGCTGAAGAGCCAGAAGGCAATACCATTTTCTCTCTTTTTAGAAGAGAAGAAGAAGATGGATATTGTGGCTTTTTTGGTTGATATCACTTCATATCTGAATGAACTGAACTTAAAGCTACAGGGCAAAGACAACGCAGTTGGTGACCTGATTACAGCTGTCCGCTCCTTCCAGAGGAAACTGGAGGTGTTCAAGGAGGACCTACGGGGAGACTGTGCACACTTCCCAACAATGCAGGAGCAGATTCAGCATGAGAGAGATGTGTTTTCTTTTGTCGACTTTGTGTACAAACTGATTGTAAACTTCAGCAAACGTTCTGACAGCTTCAGCTTTGGACAGCAGCTCACCCTGTTCATTCAAAACCCCTTTCTTATCACAGATGTCACAGGGTTCTCAAAGGAAGTCACACAGCTTTTCAAGTGGGCAAATGCTGATGTAAGTGTGTGTGTGTGTGTGTGTGTGTGTGTGTGTGTGTGTGTGAGAAAAGGAGGTGTTAAAGCTGTTCAACTGTTAGGATGTGAGATTTTTTTATTATAAATTGGTTCAGACTGTTAAGATGTGAAACTGCGTTAAGAAAAATGATGAAAAAGTGCAACTCAAACTACACTTTCTATTTACTTTTTCTACAATTAAGCACTTTAAGCTGCACATTTTTTTTCAAAATCATTGTTTTATTTTTTTGAGCATGT
>JAILXH010282544.1:29999-42593 GCA_023558415.1 Piaractus mesopotamicus | reverse complement strand
TCTCTCTCTCTCTCTCTCTCTCTCTCTCTCTCTCTCTATCTCTATCTCTCTCTCTCAGCCATGGCTCCAGTGGTGCCGGAGTTGAACAGTGATATTGACACGAGTCATTTTGATGACATTGAGGATGAGAAAGGAGACGTGGAGACTTTCCCTCCCCCCCGCGCCTTCGTAGGCAACCAACTACCTTTCGTGGGCTTTACCTACTTCAGGGAGGACCAGTAAGTCTGTGTGTTTGAGTGTTAGGGCTGCTTGATATGGACACATTTCTAGTATTGCAATTATCTTGCTGCATATTGTGGTTTCCATATGCTTTGCCATATATTAGAACTGCATTGGTACATCAGTAATGTGATACAGTGATATAGTTAAAGATGAGCTTGTGTTTAATTGGTGAATACTTGGGTGAATATAACTCATGAGAACACCCACAGAAACAAACACCTGGAACTGTGATTGGTCAGGATGCACAGTGCACAGTGAAACATATTGATTGGTCAGAGGGATTATTTGCATTTTTAATCGTTCTGCGATGTCAGTATTGCAAAGGCCAAAACTGTAATTAGGTCTATCATTATATTGGTAATCAAGTAACTGATTCTGTTAACAATTAATCAAGTAGTCCTTTCGGGTCTGTTTGTTTTTTTAACTTCTTCCAGCAGAATTCAGCAGAGTTTGATAAAACTCTTTGGGAAAATAAATTAATGTGAGCATGTTTGTAACTGATGATATCTTGCACACCAAACGCGATTTTTTTGGGCGAAAATACAGTATTATTTCATTTACCACCTGGTCAATTTTTGCAAACTTTTGCCAGTGGTGTGAACTCTGTCGCCACAGCAACAACCAAGATAATCAGTCAGCTGTGTCCCAGTGAGTGGAACTTTTTCACAAACGTCAAAAGGATTAGAATCTCCAAAAAGCAGCTTAAACAAGCCTCAAACTAGGCGATGAACCTTCAAGTTATAAATTCAATTTATTATAAATTTATTTTACAAAATGGAAAGTAGCCTGCACAGTGTCATCATTTGCCTGTTTGATGGGAAGTGATTGATATGGTTTTCATATTCAGATTTTCTGCCCATTTTTTTCATGCAAACAATACAGTGAAATAAAAACATGCATTGTGTCTGAAGTGTATAGTTCTGATGAAAAAAATCATGTCAGAATATTTCCCATTCATGTGTTATTGGTCACTGTTTTTAACAAAACATTTCATCATAACACCAGGGAAAAATGTCAAAAAATGTGCACAGAGAAAACAGTTTCTGATGAAATGTGTTGCAGCATTCACAGAGACGTTGTGTAATTTACCTGTGAAAAACAGTAAAGCTTGCCTAACCTTGTTAACAGGCAGTATTGCAGCCAGTTAAGCGAGACATATGGCACCATGTCACAACTCCAGTATGACGAGGTTGTACTTCTTAGTGTTATTTGGCACCCAAAAGTAAATATGCATGCTGAGGTGGCAAAATCTTTTTTCGGTAAGCAGGGGTGGTCTTTGGACTAGGCAAAGGCAGACAGCCGCACTTCCAAAGCTTAGTTTTTCAGTCACAACAGAGTACTGCACAGGTTCAGCCGACCGTACACAACAGTGTTAATGTTAGTATTGATAGCTCCAGTGATAAGGTAGTTACTCAGAAAAAGTAATTCATTACAAGCTACTAATTACTAACACAGTGGAAGTACTTATTACTGCTTAGAAAATTATATCACTTTATTAGCAGATAACTTTATTATTATTATTTCTTAAAACCAGCTACGTTACCTGCCATTGTAGTGAAATGATACCACTTAATAAAATTACTTTAGTAGAAAATGTCTAAAAAGAGTTGAATAATCTTACAATATTCTTACAACAATCTCAAAATAAGAAATATTAGATATATCAACTATGTTAAAGATGAACCTTATCTAATGTAAAAATGTGCATCAAGTGTGCACCCATTCCTGTCTTTTGCCTAGAGCCCCTGAATCACTAAATCCACCACAATATGTTATTGAAACAATTGACGACAAAAGAAATGTGATTTCTAGACGTGAAAACATTTCAAATTACCCTGATCATCTGATGATACCATGGAATGATAATAATTACAGGCTGTAAAAGTTATTACTTCTTGAAATTAAATGTTTTAAAGGTATAGACTAAGGAAGAAATGCAGAAGCATAAAGAAACTGACCAGAAAGAAAGTTCTGGAACTTTTGGAGTTAGCTTACTCTACACACTGTGGCACTGTGTAATTCTGTCCAGGTGGTTTTGTTCTTTCTCTTAGCGGGGGCCCACAGAGTTACACTGAGCGTCTGTATAAGGTAAAGTGATAGAGTTGGGAGTCAGGAAAGGAACTGTTTGTGTTAAAGGAAGTGGTTACAGTAGCCTTGGCTGTGTACTACTGCGTTCATTCCCTTAACTCTTATCCTTTCCTGTCCCACTCTCTCTTTCCTCCCTGCCATACTCTTTCTTTCTTTCTTTCTTTCTTTCTTTCTTTCTTTCTTTCTCTATCTGAATTTCTCAGGTTGATGAGCTCTGCAAAAGACGGAACTGTAGTCTGTGTTGATGGTTGCTTGGAAAAGGAGCGTCGCTTAGATAACTCTGAGGTGAGCACATGTCTGAGTGTATATGCATGCACACTGCACACCAAAAATTTGAGGTCAACAGTGGTTCAAAATGTTTGTGGTACAAATCAAGCATGTTTTCTTCGTCAGTTTTCAGTAACATATATTAACATGCATATTAACCATGCCTGTGATAATTATTACATATTGCCTGACTGCAGTTATTTTCAATACTTGCAAGCTTTCACAATTATATATTTATATCTCTTGTGAAAAGGTTGAGTTGGGCGGAAATAAAAGAAAGCAGGAAACACTCTTATTGAGACACTTCATGGATCAAAAAACAGCAGAAGTTCTCATTTCTGACTGGTGCTATATCACCTTTTAGAGGGCAGCATTTAGTAATGTTTGTTTATTTGAGCTTGAGCTGTGTCTGTCTTTAGTTGGGAGACACTAAGAATCAATAGCTAAGAAAGCAGATGGCTAATCAGCAAAAACCTGGAAACTGTAAACTTGTACTTTAGTAGCTGCCCACAATAAACAAAAAAAGATATGCTATTTATAAGTTATTTACATGGCAGTCAAGGCTGGCTCTAGCCTTTAGTGGGCTCAAAGCAGGACTTTTTGGGCCCCTCTCATCTTGCTAGCTGATGTACTGTTAAATTAGTGGCTAAGTAATAACAATGCCTACCACAAGCTTTGTACACATTTATAACTGGCTAATTGTGTATTGCTGATGACTGGATGCTCATTTGAGGTTTTAATAACTTACAGTTTAAATTGCAGATGACCTTCTCAGCATTCTCAATCGTCATGTCTCATGACACAGTATTTCTTGCTTACCCAGCTAACGTTTTCTGGTGGCAGTGGCAACAGCATCGCTTTTTTTCTATTATGAATGCAAACACTTACACTACCATTTCTGTACAGTCAAATTTGCCAATTTTTATGAGCCATTTTTTTAATCTGAAGTTCACATTTTGTGATGAACATGTGAAACACATTAGCACATTTCCAGTACTTATTTTTACCCTGTGTCTGTGTGGGTTTCCTCCTGCAGTCCAAAGACATGTAGTCAGATGAACTGGAGATGCTAAATTGCCCGTAGGTGTGAATGTGTGTGTGATTGTATATGTCTGTGTATCTGCCCTGCAATGGACTGGCCACCTGTCCAGGGTGTTTCCAACGATCGCAGGGATAGGCTTCAGCACCCCCCGCAACCCAGAAGGAAAGCGGCTTAGATGGTGTGCGTGTGTTCATCAGTACTCAAACCTTTAAACCACCTTTGGGCAGAAAGAGGTTCAACAACTTTAAACAAGCTGAAAACTGTCATTATTTAGGCAAAACCTATGAAGTTCTGGGAAACTAACAGTGAAAAACATTTCCCAGAAAAAAGTGCATAGAGTCCCCTCTTGGTAATGTATGTCAATATAAAAAGGTGTGAGTCTCTCTCTGCTGTGGGCAAAATATCTAATTGTGATTTTTCTGACCAGTATTGTGCCTGTGATTTAAATTAGATTATTTTCTATAAGGTCCAGGCCTGTTTTTTTGGCCAAGAAGATTAGCATTGGAGATTAGCATTGAGGCTGAAAGAGCTGAATATATAGTGTGTCAGACTGTCATTGTGTTGTCATGTATTTGTCTGGTAGCTTCTGATTAGCCTAACTCATCTACAGGCAATTTACAAACACTGTGTTATTAGATTAACGTTTTTCTGGTGTATTTGGTGTATTCTATTTTCTGTATGACAGAGAACAGGCCTCACTATCACTCATGCCTTTACATAGACCCCAGACTGGTTATCAAACAGAGAACACTCTGTAATAAAGCTTCTACTCACACACTCTGTGTGGGAGACCCCAAATGAGCACTGTTTTAAGCAGCATTGTAAAGATAGCTTTAATGAAAATCTCTCTGCAGTGTAATTTCCAAAAATGCTGTGTGTGTAACCAGCATGGGTTCATCTAGCTAAGCGATCCAGCAGCAAGCCTTCAAGAGAATTTTTATAGGACTTAGTGTGGGTGCTCTTTTGAAAACCAAGGAAATAAACAACTGTAAATAAATAACTTTTTTACCCTTAAAATACCTTATTTCATCCAAAGTCGTATTATTCAGTATGTACATGGACCACAAGGCAAAAAGACTTCTAAAAAGTTATTCTTAGCAGTAGCAGCAGTAGCGAGAGGAACTGTAACTCAGAGGAGCTTCTAAAAAGTTATTCTGAGCAGTAGCAGCAGTAGCGAGAGGAACTGTAGCTCAGAGGAGCTAATAATTGATCACAGGAGAGTGGATGCTTTTCTCTGCCAGGCAATTCCACAGATGTGTAAAATACTAGTTTATCCTGACACGATACTTTCTCATAGTATATTAATCGATTGTTTTACAATTGCCCGCTAATAGTTTCCCTCAATCAAATTGATTTTGGACGATTTAAACATCCAAAAACAGGCCATCAATGGCTTTGAGATCCACAGAAGTACAATGCTGTTTCAAAAAAGTTGGGACGTGGTGTAATATGTAAATAAAAACAGAAAGCTATGATGTGCATTTCATGTAAACCCTATATTTAATTGAAACAAAGACAACATATCAAATGTTGAAACTAATAAATTTTATTGTTTTTTAAAAAAAAATATATGCCCATTTTGAATTTGATGCCAGCAACATGTTCCAAAAAAGTTGAGACGGGGCCATGTTTAGCACTGTGTTTCATCACCTCTTCTTTTAACAACACTCTGTAAGCGTTTGAGAACTGAGGAGACCAATTGCTGTAGTTTTGAAAGTGAAACTTTTCCCGTTCTTGCTTGATATAAGATTTCAGCTGCTCAACAGTTCGGGGTCTCCTTTGTCACATTTTTCGTTTCACAACACACAAAATGTTTTCAGTGTTGTAATACGAGCAGAAAGTGGTTTGGCATCATCTTCCTGAAATAATCTGGGCTTTCCCTGAAAAAGACGTCTAAATGGCAGAATATGTTGCTCCAAAACATGTATATATCGTTCAGCATTAATGGCTGTGCATTGATGTGCAAGTCACCCATGCCATGTGCAGCAATGCACTCCTATACCATCATAAATACTGGCTTTTGAACTTTGTGCTGATATCAAGCTGAGTGGTCTTTAGCCCGGAGGACACAGTGTCCATGATTTCAAAAATAAACATTAAATGTTGATTTGTCGGACCACAGGACACTTTTTCACATCGCCTCAGTCCATCTTAAATGAGCTCGGGCCTAGAGAAGGTGGCAGCATTCCTGGATCCTGTTTATATATGTTTTTTTCTTTGCATGATACATTTTTAACATGCATTTGTGGATGCAGCGATGAACTTTGTTCACAGACAGTGGTTTTCAGAAGTGTTCTTGAGCCCATGCATTGATTTCCACTACAGAATTGTGTCAGTTTTTAATGCAGAGCTGCCAGAGTTCCCGAAGATCACGACCATCCAGTATTGGTTGTCGGCCTTGTCCCTTGCTTACAGTGATTTCTCCAGATTCTCTAAATCTTTTAATGATATTATGTGCCATAGATGATGAAATCCTCAGGTTCTTTGCTATTTTACGATGAGAAACATTATTCTTGAACAGAGTGGTAAACCCCTCATCGTCTTTACTTCTGAAAGACTCAGCTTCTCTGGGATGATCTTTTTATACCTAATCATGTTACTGACTTGTTACCAATTAACCACCAGGTTTTTTTTTTTTAAAGTATTACGTAACTTTACCAGTCTTTTGTTGCCCTGTCCTAACTTTTTTGAAACGTGTTGCTGGCATCAAATTCAAAAAGGGCATATATTTTCAAAAAACATTTATCAGATTAACATTTGTCTTTGTACTATTTTCAATAAAATATAGGGTTTAAATTTATTTGCACATCATTGCATTCTGTTTTTGTTCACATTTTGCACAGCCATTTCTTTTAAAAATGGGGTTGTAATATCTGTCTCAAGATCTGTTTTCTTTTAACTTGTTTTGTTTTGAAATGTATTGTCATGGCATGTCCTGAGTCAGCCCTGATATGCTGTCTGGCTTTAGAACATTCTGTAGCAGCACAAGGTACATCTTCCTTTATTTCCCACCCATTGTCATTCTTGTTAAACTGATAAAGCCGTACTGTAGTCTTTCATGGAATGGCTTCCGTCATGAAACATGAATGGGGCTTAAAAGATTTTTAGATCGTGATTACATCAGTTCTTAAACAAAAAAACAATGCATAGCTAAAGCAGCAGTGGCCTTTAGTCTACTTTATGTCAAGTCTACTTAGTCTACTGCAAGGTTAAACTTCAGCTGTTTTGTTACTGTTAACATGCAGTTTATTAAACCTATAGCCAAAACTAACAAACCAAACCAAAAACTACTAAACCACACCAACGACTATCAAACCATACAAAAAACTACCAAATCATACCAAAAACCAAACCATATCAAGAACTTCCAAACCTCATCAAAAACTACCAAACCATACCAAGAACTGCCAAACCACACCAACAACTATCAAACCATACAGAAAACTACCAAACAAAACCAGCAACTACCAATCCAGGCCTAAAACCCACCAAACTATACCCAAAACTACCAAAACATTCCTTTGCATTTTCAGAAATATGTAGTATAATGTAGTTGAGCTACATAAACCTACAGTGAATGCATATATATTTTCTGTTCTCTGTCTTTAGTCTAATGATCTGCAGAAAAAGCTGAGTAAGTTAGAAGAAAAGTTCAAACATGAGACACAAGCCAAGGATGAACTGGAAAGCAAATGCAGGTACAGCTGCACACACACAGTCACATTCAGTTTGTGCAGAACTATTTCATTGAAAATGCGTTGTGTGCATAATTCCCCCAGTTATTTATCTGACATATTCACAACAAACTGTTAAAATGACTCATTTTTACTGTTTCTATCTCACCAGAACTGCAAATGATCGACTAGACAAACTGTCCAAGGAGCTCGAAGAGGAGGTAAGAGACTTGGAGTCACAGATAATTTTTACATGGCCATTTCCTGACCTGTCTTTATTATTAAGAATTAATCAAGATGTTTTAGCTGTTCAAGATATGGGGCCTTTAAAATCTATACTCAGGGTCTTCTTGGAATAATGGCTCATGCTAGCTCTATTTTGAGCTATTTTGCAATGAGAAATACTGAACTTTTTTCACTCTCATGGTGTTATTTTAACATTTGTACAAATGTTTAACAAAGCTACGACTCTGTACTGGTGTTTACTGTCAAATTCAGAAGCGCTTCATTGACAAATAGAAGAAGCATGCCGGGAGTTTGCTTTGGGATTGTAGTGTGTGGTCGCCAGCGAGGACGTGTTTGAATAGAACTTATATTCATTCATAATTCAGAGAACAGATGAGCTGGTGAAACATTCAGCCCATTGTTGGCACAGTGCTCCACTCAGTTATAGTTATTAAGTAGCATCATACTGGCTAGGTGGTGTGACAACAGTGGAAACCCCTCCATATTCTGGTTTTTAGTGTTTCTTACAACCAGGAAATGTCAGATGAATGAGGAATGTCTGCTTTGAACTGAGGAATGTTTGTATGCTCACAATAGCTTGTTACAAGGAAGTTCTGGAGAATGTTGCCAAATATTGCCATAACAAACCTCTTTTTTCATTTTTTTTTGGAATGGACCAATAAAAATGGCCCCTGCCAAGTTACCATTTTGGAGATAATAGGCTTTGTGATGACAGTGATAATGTGTATGTTATGAACATGATGTAGCAGATGTTCATACTGTTGTATGCAAATGTTTGGGCACCCCTGGCAAAATGACATGTTGATTTTTTAATCTACAGAGAACACATTTTAATGCAGTTATTGTATATTTGCTGAAATTAACATTTTGGTAAAAATACAACCTAAAGTGTTTATACTGTATGTTTAAAAAAAAATAGACATTATGGACTAAAAAGTGCAGAAAAATGCCATATTCGACTTTGTTTTCTGTAGAGGACGTGTTAACTTTAAACTAAAATTTCCCTTTATTGCCAAAGTCAGTGAAAGAGGGTTGGGTTGGTTCATGCTTAATATTTTCTGTATGGTTCTGCATAAATCTTATTAAGTAGCTTTAAGAGGTTTTTATCCCCTGATGTTGGATTCAACACTGATCTCAGTTTGGAAATTGAAAGCCCATTTTCCTTGCAGCCGAGCCATTTGGCTACAGCACTGTTTCCACTGGCCGTTCCGACCTTTTTTTAAGATTTGACAGTGTGTAGTTTGTTGAGAATGTAATTAAATCTTTGTTGCCAAAAATGTAGTAAGACACTTACAATGTATGAATTCCCACTGAACAACACTGTGCTCCCTCTCTCTCTTTCTCTCTCCCTCTCTCTCCGAGTAGATGAGTGCGAGGCACAGGGCGGAGGACTCTTTGAGGAAGCTGGAGAGAGAGAAAGCTCTGCTGCAGCACCAGAACACAGAAAGTCTGAGAAAGGCTGATCTGGAGACAGAGCGAAAGCGAGGCTTGGAGAATGAAGGTGAGAACATTTACTGATTGCATATGTTTTTTTGACATACTAAGTACAGACTAATCCTGTAAGATGTATACAAGGGCTGCACAATATGGTTGCTGCTGGATATCACAGTGTTGATTTTACAAGTGATGAGTTAGGATTAAAATTGTAGGCCTCTGACTGGATGTGCTAGAAGAACTAATAATTTTTTGGCTGACTAACCTCTCTCTCTTTTAACATTATAATAGCACCACTCAGCATTGTGCAAAATAAAAAAAATAAAATACAAACAGCTACTTATATCAGAACTGCAAGAATATTTTTTGTGCACTGAAAGGCTGAGAAACAGTCAGCACTCAAGAACTGAACAGCCTTTTCTTATGTATATCTTTATATCTGATATAAGCACACATAAATTAACAAATATATATTATCCTTTAAAAACTCCTTATGGTGATGCAGGTTTGTTGTGACAGTAGCCATTACTGCTTCACACGCTTAGCACACAGTACTGGCCGTGAGAATAATCATAACGTTTGATACATTTTTACAGGCTCGTAGTTCAGGATGGAGTAGTTTTTGAGTTTGCACTTGGGTTTTGTAACTGGCCATATAGCAGAATGGCTAAGTTACTCTTCAGGTGGAAGAGCACTCATTTAAGTGCCAGTGTTCTTCCAATTTAATTATATCACTCTGGTCCTGAACGTGTGAGATGATATGATCCATTCTGTCATTGCAGCTCTTAATGATGTGTTTAGCACAGAAAACACTAAAAATATGATTTACTGTGCAGCCCTACTCTGTTCTAATCTTAATATTGTAAGATTGTGCAGGATATTAATGCACTGTTGTACTAATGGAAAGGGACATCTATGTTGAATTATTTGAGTATACTCAACTTTGGCTTGTAAACTTCATATTAGAGTTAGCGTTAAGTATACAATTGGGACACACACCCCTGCACACCAGATAAGTTTTGAACTTTTGACTCAACTCTTCTTTATTGCTTTGTATGACCACTAAATCACATGCTTTCTTTGAATGATCAGCTAACAGCCATTAAAGTTACCGTGCCAATCCTGTGCACTCCACGTTCCCCGCTTATATTTTCATACATCCAAAACGTATTAACGTTGTGACTGCTGTGTTGTGCAGTGAGCAGTCTGAAAGAGCAGCTGGCTGAGCTGAAGAAGAAGAGCCACAACTCTCAGATCTCCACTGAGAAAAACATCCACCTAGAGAGACAGGTCAGTGCCTGCTGCTACATTTCAGAGTCTCAGGAATAAATGCGCTCTATTAAGCTCTATTTGAGCTGAATTCATATTGCTTGAAGAGGTTATATATTTAAGTGATTACTGATGAGATTGAGATGGATTTGTGAATTGTTGAACCTACAGCACCTTCATTGGTAGCAGTTCTGTTTGAATCAAGCTGACAATGTAATAACAAAACCTGGCATTATATCTGCTTTGTTATTGTTGTTGAGCACCACACAACATAACGCTAATGTGTACATCTGACATTTCGGTCTGCGCTACCTGTGGTTATTTAGAGGAAATTCCATAGTACAAATTGCAGAATTTTATCTGGTAAAGCTATTTTAGCATGCATAATGCTTTATTTGAACTCACATTGTGGAGTTCCACCTTCAGTACAAACAGTGCAATGTTTAATACATGATGTAAGACACACACAGGGACTTAAAAAGCAGCTGATAAAATATTGTCTGAACTTCTTGCTCTTCCTCACCATCTCTCTCTTCTCTTTCCTTCACTCTTTCTTTCTGTGTAGTTGGAGGAGGTGAATGCTAAGCTGCAGGTGGAAGTCAAGGAATCTGAGCGTCTGAAGAAAGCTCAGGGTGAGGCTGTGAAGCAGACCCAGCAGCTGGAGCTCTCTCTGAGGGAGCTGCAAGAGCGAACAACCCAGCTGGAGAGCAGCAAGCTGGGGCTGGAACAGGAAAAGCTCAGCCTTCAGGACACCCTGGAGGCCGAGAAGAGGGAACGAAGCCACAGCTCCGAAATCATCACCGACCTGCAGGGTGAGTGAAGGAGGACGTGAGTGAGGGAGAGAGTGAGGGAAGGAGTGAGTAAAACATAAACAGAAAGAGAGTTGGCTGAGTAAAGGAGGGAGTGAGTATGTGAACAAGGGAGGGAGCGAGGGAGGAAACGAGTGAGCAGAAGAGAGAGAATAAAGAAGGGAAAGAGTGAGTAAAAGGAAGAATGTGGGGGTAGTGTCTGAATGAGGGAAGGAGATAATGACTGAGTGAGTGAGGGAAGGAGAGAATGAGAAAGGGAAGGAAGGAGTGAATAAAAGGAAGAGAGTGAGGGAATGAGTGAGTCAGGCAGTGAGTGAAAGGAAGTAAAGGAGTGTGAGAATGAGTGAAGGAGGCAGTGACAGAGTGAGGGAGTGAGTGAATGAGATTGAGTGAAGGAGGCAATGTCTGAGTGAGTGTGGGAGGGAATGAGGGAGGAAAGGAAGGAATTAATAAGACAAAGAAAGTGAGGGAATGAGCAAATGAAAGCAAGAGGACGGGAGTGAAGGAAAGAGATAGGGAGTGAGCAGGAGAGAGGGAAGTGAGCAAGTATGAGGGGAAAAAAGTGGAAGATAAAGGTAGGAACTGTATATGTAAGGCAGACATTGTACTTTAAACGGCAATCAGGCTGCTGTAGGTGCACTTAAAAAGAATTCTGCATATGTCTAGGCTAGATGCATGCTCCATGTTGGCCCAATCACAGTCAGGGGAAGGTCTCAGAACAAACAACACAGTGATTAGGACCAATAACAGTCAGGGGGAGGTCTCAGAAGGGACAACACAGTGATTAGGACCAATCACAGTCGGGGGGAGGTCTCAGAAGGAACAACACAGTGATTAGGACCAATCACAGTCAGGGCAAGGTCTCAAAAGGAACAACGCGGTGATTAGGACCAATCACAGTCAGGAGGAGGTCTCAGAAGGAACAACACAGTGATTAGGACCAATCACAGTCAGGGCGAGGTCTCAGAAGGAACAACACAGTGGTTAGGACCAATCACAGTCCGGGGGAGGTCTCAGAAGGAACAACACAGTGATTAGGACCAATCACAGTCAGGGGGAGGTCTCTTGAACTGGTCCTGAAATACATTTTCCTTTCCATGGAGAATTCACCTCAGAATGTTTTGTAGTCCAGGACTTGGGCTGATTCCTCTCTGAGAAACGGACCGTCTGAGTGTATACCTGCCTGGAGTTCTGATGTTATTAGAAATAGTTTTTAAACTCCTCTAATGATCACTAATCTCTCTGGCCTGATAGGTGTGTGTAAAAGCAGAGTGTGTATAAGGTTGGCTCTAGTGCTAAGTGTATTGCCTCCTCCCTCTCTGAGACACACACTGGACCCTTGTCTCTCCAGACTGTGTGCTGCTGTTGTGTTTGGGTGGAGTTTCTCCTGTGGAGAGTAAACACTAGCTCAGTGATATTTTCAGCCCACAGTCCAGAGGCAGGTGGCTGACGTCAGACCTGAGAGAATGTTCCCCCATTGGTCTTCTCTTCTCTGTGTCCTACGCACCTCTGAGGCCATTGGTGGGTTAGATTTACTCACTTT
>JAILXH010282544.1:971-15110 GCA_023558415.1 Piaractus mesopotamicus | reverse complement strand
ACACTAACACACCACCACCATGTCAGTGTTACTGCAGTGCTGAGAATGATCCACCACCCAAATAGTACCTGCTCTTGAGGGTCCATTGGTTTGACCACGAAGAACAGGGTAAAAGGGGGCTAACAAAGTACACAGAGAAACAGATGGACTACAGTCTGTAACTGTAGAACTACATTAAAACAGGGTAAAAGGGGGCTAACAAAGTATGCAGAGAAACAGATGGACTACAGTCTGTAATTGTAGAACTACAAAGTAACAGGGTAAAAGGGGGCTAACAAAGTATGCAGAGAAACAGATGGACTACAGTCTGTAATTGTAGAACTACAAAGTGTGGTAAAAGGGGGCTAACAAAGTATGCAGAGAAACAGATGGACTACAGTCTGTAACTGTAGAACTACAAAGTGCACCAGGGGGTAACAAAGTATGCAGAGAAACAGATGGACTACAGTCTGTAATTGTAGAACTACAAAGTGCACCTATATGAAGGTAACAAAGTATGCAGAGAAACAGATGGACTACAGTCTGTAACTGTAGAACTACAAAGTGCACCTATATAGTAAGTGCACAAAGTATGCAGAGAAACAGATGGACTACAGTCTGTAATTGTAGAACTACAAAGTGCACCTATATAGTAAGTGGATCTGATAGGTGGTCATAATGCTATGCCTGATTGGTGTACATCCACTGGCCACTTTATTAGGTATGTCTACCTTCTATCTGCACTCATTGTCCACTTCATCAGTTCCACTTACCATATATGTGCACTTTGTAGTTCTACAATTACAGACTGTAGTCCATCTGTTTCTCTGCGTACATTGTTATTCTCCCTTTACCATGTTAATCAATAGTCATGGCCACCACAAAGCAGGCAGCATTTGGGTTGTAGATTAGTATCAGCGCTGCCATGACACTGACATGATGATGGTATGTTAGTGTGTTTTGTACTGGTATGAGTGGATTTTTAAAAACCCCAACTCTGCTGGAGTTTTTTAACATTGTGTTAAATAAGAAATGAGAAATAGAGATGCTCATCTGTAGTCTTGCAGGGCCAGACATCATCTCGTAACAAAAATACACATCTGGGGCCAACCTGTAAAACTTTTGGTGCTGGATTGAGGCAAAATTTGCTGCTAGCGAGAGTACACTCCAGGCCCACAGCTTTTACCTTCCAAACGTGTCACTAGAAGTGAGTTGCTCAGGCACAAGAGGACCATTTGAGAGAGGCTCTCTGTTCACTTCCATTCATTTCAAGCTGTCTTTAGTCCAAAAAGACAGACACACCTAAGATGTTTTAGATTACTTTATGGCCCTGTCCTCTTCTAGAGAGACTGGACTGTCATTTTATCCACAGGCTCGATCATCACTTTGTAGCTTCAAAAGGAACATTTATCTATGATAGTACAGAAAATGATGTGATGACTCGAAAGACTACACTGTGATATTAGAAGTAGAAGCTCCTCAACAATACAAAGCATAGAGAGGGTTAGTGTGTAATAATATTAATAATAACAATTATTATTATTAGCAGTAGTAGTAGTAATAGTAATAGTAGTAGTTGTAGTGTAAGTAGTAGTGGTAGTATTAATATTACTACAATAATTACAATAATTGACATTATTTACAGTATTTTATTTATTTATAACCAGAAAGTGACAATTGATTACTAGGTCAATATATCCTGTTAATGGTCTAACTCAAAAACCCATCTAAATACTTCTAGACCATGTTTTTTGACATCTGGAATACAATGATACGCAAAATAAGCTAACTAGCAAATTGCTGTTGTTAGCTAACAAAACTGTTTTTCTCTTGCAAGAACTACTTTTTATTTCTACCACTTGTAATGTGTTCTCAGCACACGCAACAAAAATCTACATGCTCAACTGGAGTTTTTAGGGGAAGCACATGACACAATAGGCTAACCACAGGCTTGTTGTTCATCGGACAATGTTGACAAGCGCACCATCGCCCCCTACCAAAGTCAGTTTAAGTGGAGCCTGGCCAGTTCCTATTTCTACCGTTACATCAAAAATATGATGGCAAAACACTAGAGGGCGCCTGCAAGCAAGTCCTCAATGAATGGGGGTGAATGGAGCTAAACGGCTGAAATCGAATTAGAAAGTCTTATAACTGAGTTCAAAAGTATTTTTATATATGTAAAAAAATAAGCATTTACATTAAGTATGAATTTGCACAAAAGCTCCATAGCAGGCCATTCATTTTGGACTCGCTTGGGAGCGCCCTCTAGTGCTTGCTAAACCTGTAAGATTTTCCTAACTACAAATTCTCTGCCCCTGCTTTGAGCTCTGCCTTCACAAGTCATTGAATAGTGTCCCACTTTTTCACAAATTTCTTAGTTTTTTCCCGCCCTACTAAGTCTATTTTCCCAGCCACAATTAGCCCAAAATTTCTCATGGTTGTCTCCAGACAATCCTTCACCAACACGTCAGTGTAACTGCAGTGCTGCAATAACTGAGGTTATAGCAGCAACTAGGGGCCTCTATGTACAAGTAAATGAACTTTAAATGCTCTTGTGCACTTTACATTCTCTTTTATTTCTTATTTTATAATAATGTGAGTCATTGAACGGTGCAGTATGACAAAGCTGGGTTAGAATTTTTTTTTGTGCAGTGAGAATTAAATAGCATTACATTTGCTCTGTTTTCCTCTCTTCTTTCAGTAAACTCTTCCATGTTCGGCCTGTCACTCAAACTGATGTTTACCGTGCAGATGCCAGAGAGATCCCACGCATTTTCCAGGTAGCATGCAGTGTCTTTGTCCATCAGTTATACAACACTGCCCATCAAAAAACTGGCCTTATATTATGTTTAATTTTCACTCATATTTTTCAGATAAGTAAGAATACCTGTAAAAACATGTATTCACCAGCACTTTGAGTATATTTAGTTTTTTCTATAGTTTGAAAAGCAGCTTTTGCCTAAAAACTGATTTGATAGTTTTCTGCCCCAAACTTATCACTAAAAAGCATATCATTAGTTTGGTTCTGTAAGTTTCCACTGGAAGATTTAAGTGCTGACATCACAACAAGGAAATTTGTAGGAAATTGCATTATGCCCACAGTAGTACCTCGTCAGTAGTTACATTAGTTTTTCAGTTTCTGAAACAAAAAAATCAAGATCTAAACACATTTCTGTTTAAAATCTTATGTTAATGTAAACAAATAAAGAAAGCTTGCCCATTTAGTAAAATCCTCTTGAAAAGATAGGTGTGCCCAAAGCATCAAAAGCTCCATATATCAAATATGACAATAGTATTATGATGACAGTTGTATGCCAAAGTTTGAGCGCCCCTGGTCAAATTGCATGTTTTGTCAATTGTGAAGTGAAAATAAGTTTACACATCCTCTACAAAGAAATCACATCTGCACATTCCATTAAATTTCTTTCACTGTAGAGAATGTTGTAAATTGTTGTTACTCAGAGAAGCTACAAATCATGTAATTTGACCAGGGGTAAACTTTTAAAATACATCATAGTCGTCCTCTCTCTCTTCCTATTTCTTGATCTCTTTCTGCTTCTCTCTTTTCTTTAGATCCTCTACGACAACGAGGGTGAGAGTAAGAAGGATCAGGAGGTTGCCATGGAGCTTTCTGCGGCCGAGAGGTCAGCATGCGTCCCCCACAAAGGTCACGAGTTTGTGCCGACACTCTATCATTTCCCCTCTAGCTGTGAGGTGTGCCCCCGGCCACTCTGGCACGTCTTCAAGCCCCCACCGGCCTTGGAGTGCCGTCGCTGCCACGTGAAATGCCACAAAGACCACCTGGATCGCAAAGAGGAAGTGCTTGCGCCCTGCAGAGGTTAGGAGGTCACAGTACCTGTGCATTGTGATTTAGAGTGTTTTTACGTTCTGTTTTACCTAGGCTGTTCAGTCATCGCTCAAATTATTTTCTAACTCTATTTGTAGATGTTTTCAATTATATCTCTTAAAAGAAAATAATTTAGCCTATATTTCAGGATTCAGTTTGGTGTTATATATGTGCAAAACCAACAGAGATACAAACATTCTGGCCTATCCACCCATATATATTTAATCCACGTATGTGTAATCAGTTTCCCACAGCAACTGCGCATTTGAGATTGGTGTTATTAGAGCATCAATTGGAGACTAGTTTAAGAATATGGGCCACATTTTTCAAACTCAGTATGTCCTGGTTCACATGCATTTTAGAATGTTGTTGACTGTCCAAACCCAGTCCAGGCCTGACAAAATTTTGTCCAAACCAGCTTCAGATATTTTGGTTTCTATGTTTTCAAACAATCCCTCTCATCAGTATGACTATGGAATAGATCAGTAGTTCTCAAACTTTTACAGTCAATACAGTCAAGGCCCCCTTTGTTCATAGTAAGTAGCACTGTGTCTTCCTGAATTAACATCCTCAGACTTTCATTGAAAGGTTAAGGTCTTGATAGTACATGCAGCATAAACACACAGTATAAACATATGTCTTGTTTTCTTGGATTAGCACAAACTGGGCTTAGGAATTCTGACTGCAATCAGTTTATGCCTTGATGTAATCATTTATATACAAAATATAGTGTTTGTGTGTACATGCATGTGTATTTGTGAGTTTGTGTGCCCTGTGCTGTATGTAACTCTGACTGTGTGTCCCGTGCAGTGAACTACGACATGTCCACGGCTAAAGAGCTGCTGCTGCTGGCTAGCTCCACTGCGGAGCAGCAGAAATGGGTCAGTCGCTTGCTCAAGCGAATCCCCCGTAAATCCTCTGTCCCAGCCCTGACCAACACTCCACCTCAGGAGACCCCGGTCGGGTCGCCGCCGCTGCCCTCGCCCCACTTATCCCCCCGCAACTCACCAAAACTTGCTCCTAGAGGAGCTATCAGGGTGTCAAACAGAGGCCCTCCACCTTCTGCCAAGACCAGGTGAGTGACCAGAGACGTGACCTCCAGTTTGGTGATTTCATGTACAAATTATATAATATTGATAATGAATGGTTTGTCAATAGAGGAGAAAGTTAGAGGCTCTTAAAAAGTTCAAACACATACAGCTGAAATACAGTGCAATACAGTGCAGTACAGTTCTCCTTTCATGTGTAGGCAGCTTAAAGCATTAAATTGGAGAACCTCTGGATAATTTAGTTTCATAATTTCTAATACCCAGCCTTCTAATCGCTTATGTGCCTATCTGAACTGTGTTGTCTGTGCTGTATATGTGTTTTCTCACAGCCATGCTTTTATCTTATTTAATTCCATTCCGTTGACACCAGATAACCGTTAGACAAATAGTGGTTTCTCAGGGAAATTACAATTACAGTTAGAGAACAAATCAGCTGCCTTTTAAAGTCATAACTCATATCATACTTTCTTTGTACTACATGCATGTTAAGCTGACATGATCAATTTGTTGTTCGTGAGAATAACTCTACAGGTCTGTGAGTGCCCCCCGATTTTGATAAGCCAATTAGCTGATGACGTCCTGATTAGGTAGCCCTGTACTAAATCTTCCCCACCTCATTTTAAATAAAAACTTATTATTAAGGCGGCATATAGCCTTTACCCTCCAGTGAATTATGATATTTTCTCTAGATTCTAAATTGTTGGAGTGGCTAGCACAAATATAACAATGAATTAATAATTCACATTATTGTAGCGTTGTTGAGTGGTCTGCTGTTAAATAGTAGACTAGTACGTTTCGTAGTGGATTAAATAGCTGTAGAGTGCAATTGTTGGTACTGGCATTTTTACTGAATGCTACCACTGATTTAGGGTTTAGTGTAGCCTAACATAGCGTAGTCAGAATTTTTAAAAAGTAATGTAATTTATTTGCTAAACACTACAATTATACAGGACTGATACCATAGAATTGTTCAGAAATACAGATTGCCTACACACCCAAGTCCAAATTTTTGATAGTAGTTACAGCATTTATGTTGTGCAGTTGTAAACAAGTCTAGCATTTGGACTGGATTACGATCAGATCACTTAAACCACATTCAGAGCTGATTAAATGGATAAAAATGTTTTTCCTTTATTTCATAGATTATTTACTGGTAGTAACAGGTGTGAAACTATGTTAACAGTAGGTTACTAGAAGTAAAACAAAAATGATATACATGTTGATGTTTGTCTTATGCAGTATCACATTTTAGTGAAAAGTGTAAAAGGAACTCAGCCAAAGTACAAACCTCAATTTCACAACAGTTTGGACAGTATATGAAATGCTAATAAAACATTAAGTAGTAAATTAGTGAAGAAGTGAGGACAGGAGCATGTTTACCACTGTGGTGCATCACATTTTCTTTTCACAGCACGTAAAAATTGCTTGGGGACTAAAGACACCAATTGATCCATTTTTGAAATCAGAATTTTTGTTATTCCTCCATTATACGTCTTCAGCTGTGCAAACGTATAAGACCTTCATTGTTGTGTTTTGTGCTTCATAATGCCCCACACATTTTCAGTGGGACCCAGGTCTGGACTGCAGACAGGCCATTCTAGCACCCACACTCTAATTATGCAACCATGCTGTTGTAACGTTCAGAATGTGGCTTGGCGTTGTCATGCTAAAATAAGCATGGGCGTCCCTGCAAAAGATGCTGTTAGAAGGTAACATATGTTGCTATTGCCCCTCCATACCATGACAGACCCTGGCTTTTGAACTTTATGCTGGGAACAGTCTGGATGGTCTTTTTCTTCTTTATTCATTATTTTCATAAACAATCCGATATGTTGACTCATCAGACCACAGTAACTGTGTATATTGTGCATCAGTCCATTTCAATCAGCTTGAACCCAGAGAAATCAGCAGCTTAGTGAGTCTCAACCCATCCTTGCTTATAAAGGATTTCAGAATGAGCATATATTTACAAAAAGCGATGAAAGATTATATATCTTGTCTTTGAACAGTTTTAATTTAAACACATCAAAGTGGATTTACAAATCACTGCTTTCTGTTTTTATTTGCATTTCACATATGGTCCCAACTTTTTTGGAATTCAGATTTGTATATCTAGATATCATCAAACATGAAACACATGTTAATGCAAGGTGCAAACAGCCTCAGAGACAAAAAAACAACTCAGTCTGGCTGGGGAAGCCGTGACAGTAATATATCCATCTAGTTTTTCATTGGACCCCTATATTCTGACATTATGGTCGAAATTTCCGGTTGGGGAACGGAAGTGTTGTTAATTACGTCACGTAATTAAGTCATGGAAAATGTGCTTACTTGCTAAGTTATTGTTTATGTCCCATTAATATCTCAAGCATTTCTGAGAGATCGTGCAGTTTGCAGTTCTCACTACAGCCGAGTGAAAACCTCGAGCATAAACCTCTCAGCTTCAAAGGACATATGAACATTGCTTTATAATAACTGCTTGAAAAAGCTCAGTTATTATTGTCGAATTTTGCGCTCATAAACCCAACCAGATAAAGAATTGCCAGTTGAACATCACTGGTTGCTCCTAGTTTACACTTTATATTCTCTGTAACTGGATGTATTCTGCCCTCATTAGAGTAGGCTGAGCAGAGAGCTAACTGGCTAACAGTCCAATAATAAAAGACAACTTTGAGGTCAAGCCTTCTTAGAAAGACTTACTTAAAAACTGAAGCATACAAAGTAATGAATGTTATTTACATGCCTGTTATGAGCTTAACACGTCTTTATTTAAACCTGACATCAAAATCCATCATATGAAATCCATGCTGAGCTAAACCCACTAGCTTGGCGCTAACATACCATACAAGGAGCACTATCTAAAAATGAAGCAAATAAATAAATTAAGTAATAGATTTCAGCATTAAGCACTACTATTTAATGGTGTTGCTTTTATTGTTGTTTTGTGCCTTTACCTGACAGTTTTGAACAATTAAAATTAAAAAGTTTGTCTGACTAAAGCATTGCTCTCACTGCAAGTCCAGAACAGTTACAAAGCATTTAAGCCTCCCAGTAATAAAGTTAATTTACCTTTTTATTCATTCACACATTTCTATCGTGTTAGGATCGTGTTTGGTGTTATAGACCATTCACACTCCACAGGAAGGACACTCAAAGCATCATGGCTATTTATATTTAGACAGTCAAATCAGTCTTTTGCCTTGAAGTCCAATTGCCAAAAGATGACCTCCACTTATAGGTTTCCAATTCCTTTTTAAAGTGCATAAGTATACAGAATCAAGATCATTTAAGCAAGTCTAATCTTAGCAACTGCGTACTGTGTAAGTCAAATTTGAATTGTCTTCATTGGGTGTTTATTTATTGGTGAATCGCTCTCTTTGCGCTGCTAACCCCTTATAGCCCTGGCCCCATGCTCCGAATCATTCTACACTGACTTCTTCACCCTGACCTTACTCCTTCACCCTGCGACTGTGTGTGTGTGTGTGGACAGTAAGTACGCTGCGCAGACCAGCCCGCTTATCTGCTCGCCTGTTTTACGTTAAAAAGCTCACCTGGCTCTGCAGCTTCACTGTTTGTCTTGTTTTGTGAAAGATGAAGATGCAAGAACGTCATTCACTAACATCACAGAATAACATTGGCATTTATTCCATGCAAACTCCAACCTTAGCTAGCCGTTCAGCAGCAGCTTCTTCAGTATTACCTTTATTAGGTACAGTAGGAACACTTTCACCAATTCTTTAAGAATTCTTTAAGCTTTTATTAAGAATAAAATGACCTGCTTGGTGAGACGTTTTGTATCACATAGCAAAAAAAAACTGTCCCTGATGCTTTTACAAAGGCTCACAGGCAAAATCATTGTACCAAATGAGGAGGATGAAGGAAAATGTGAGGAGTTGTTAATCACAGCAGATAACTGGAAGGCAATGGAAGGAGCCTATACATAACCAGGGTGACCCCTCTCCTGTTGCAGTGTGATAGAGTTTGGCCTGAAGGACTGGGGTTGGGCTCTTCATGATGATGATGATGATGATGATGATGATGACGATGTGTTTGACTTCTAAGGATGTGGGAGGCTCTAGGGTAACCAGAGTGACACATTAACAATGTGTTGGCATCTATAGCGGCTTAAAGTGTGGTGTGTCAGTGCTAAAGGATTTTTGTGGTGTATCTGAATGAGTAACACTGGCAAAAATTACACCCAAACAAGTAAAACTGCATTACTTTTGATGTGTGATTGCTGAACATTATTGGGAATAATTGCATGTGAAATACAGTAGATTCATGGACGATTTTGGGTTACTGATGATGAGTACAACAAGTATAAGTATCTACAGGCAACATATTAAATTGATGGTTTTTCCAGAAATCAAATGTACACACATTTCCCCAAATGTAGTGGATCAGCCAAGATAAGTTTGGTGTCTGATGTTTTCTTTAGTTAGCCACGAGGCTTAATGTATCTAACAAGTAATGGGATCTTTTTGTCACCAGTTAGCATTGAACAAATCATCACACATCTCTGTGTATAGAAATGCTCATGTGGTTTCTTAACAGAGTGGTTATAGTCTTAAAACCTCCATAATTTTTTTTGTTTCTTTAGTTTTTGTTTACTTTTCAATTTTGGATATTTCAGTTTTTAAGAGTGCATTAATGGTTTACACACACACAAACACAATCATCTAAACCGCTTATCCCCCTGGGTCACGGTGGGGTGCTGGAGCCCATCCCAGCCATCATTGGGCGGTTTTAGTTTTGGTTTCTTGTATTATGTTGAATATATCCGGTGTAATTCCAAATTGGTTTTCTTTATTAGTCTTCTTTATTTTCAGTACATTTAACGAGTAGATTTTCTTCATTGCTATTTTTTGTTGTTTTAGTAATAGCTTACAATAATGATAATAACCCTGTTTCTTACACCATATGACACACTGTTATCTGTGAAAATGGACAAAAGTACAAAGAAAGTTCAGGCTGATACTACTTTTAGCTATAGCTTTTAGCTATGTCCATTTTTTTTGAGATAACACTATGTAACTAAACTAAAAAAGCAAACATTGGACCGGGGCTGGACAATATGATGATATTTATCATTGTCATGATTGTCACAGTATAATTTACTGATATCATCCGTACCTAAAAACACTTCCCAACTGCATGTTAGATTACAGAGAGAGCTTTAATTGGATTTAATGCAGCTCAGTATGTAAAATGTTAAATACAAATAATTGTAATCATACCTTTTGAGTGTACTTTTTAAGTGTGTTGCTACTTTGTGTTTTCAACCTTATCCAACTTTTCAACTTGTCAAAAAAATTGTATATATGACTACAAGATGTTAAATTTTTTCCATATCGTCCACCTCCAGTTCAGACACCAAACATATCTTGGCTGACTATATTTGGGGAAATTATGTAAATTTGATATTTGGCTAAATATTTGCTTTAATGCTATGTGTTTTATGGTCAAAATCCTTTTTTATTTGTAAAGCATGAAGCCTGTGTGTGGACTGCATTTCACGTGTGGCTCTAATAAACTGCTTTCGGTGCTGCAGTGTTGTGTGCTGTGGTTCTGATGGACTGTTTGGTTTCATATTGTACAGCCGAGGTCTTCAAATCTGCACCTTTGAATCCAGTTTCCAGTCCTGGCTTTTGTAATCTGTAAACTGGTTGTAAACTGATTTGTTGATGTAACTGATTGGCCACCTGTTGCCAGTGTCCCTATCAGTGATTACAGAATCCAGGACCAGAAACCAGATTCAGGGTCTGGATTTGGAGACCTCTGTCGTACAGTATGCTACAGTCTGCTTTAGGACCTTAAAGCAGGGTCTAATCTTGTCCACAAAGGGCCAGTGTGGCTGTAGGTTTTCATGCCAACCAAGCAGTAGCTCATCTCATATAACTGATCAGTTGTTTGAAGACAGACCAATTGATTAAACAAGTGGACCCAAGTGTTCTTCTGCTTTTGTGGACTAGCCCTTTGTGGAAAAGATTGGTGACCCCTGGAATAAAGCATGAACCTGACAACTCTTCCTCTGCTTGCACTTTTGCAGCTAACCTTGATGAACGTTGGATTGGACACAGCCCCATGTAGCAGCTGCTGCAACTCACTGGACATTGCAGAAAGGACCTAACAGGCAAATCCAGGCAAAAGGCTAATGAACTACATCTGCCGGTGAATTTGATATGAATGGGTATCATATGTACCCCACCGTTTAACCCTGCACACACAAGCGTGCCAGATTAACCTGAAGAGTAATATGTGCCTTTTACCAGAGCTGGGCTTTATGTATCTGCCTTTATATGAAAAGTTCCCAAAGATGTCAATGTTGCAGTGTGAAAGTGTTGAAAAGTATTAAGACTTTGTTTTGTCTTGTGTTTGTGTGTTTGTGTGAATGAATGGTTTTGTATGTGAGTTAGAAATCATACGATATTCTGAATTTGTATACTCAAATATTCTATTTCTATAAGAAAAGCAGCCAGACATTTAACTGCAAACACTACATTTTAGCTTGCTCAATACCAAAAGAAAACGTAATGATGGAGGATTCAGAAAGAGCCAGTTTGTCTGATGTTGTGGTATGTATTTGAAGGAAGGAATACAGAACACTAGTTTTTAGTTTGAAAGATGCAGTGCACTGCACATTTTATTTTATGCATTGTCAGTTCATAACTAGACGTACAACTACCTAAGCACGTGCAGCTCTGGTCCAAACTCTTTTGTATTCAAGATCTATAGAACACAGAAAAAAGTCTACTGACTAAATCCTGGTTAATGTTGTGAAATGCTAAAAAGATTTATTTGAGAAAAAAATAAATAAATGTTTTATTTGGTGAAACTATTTGGTTTTCATTTTGTGAATGCATGCCATATATAACATAACTGCATAGAAACTACACCAGTGAAGACTGATGCACTGGCAGGTCAGATCCTGTGTTAAAACTAAAGGTATAAAAATATGTTCCCACTTATAACGTCATAACCTTACAGGCAAGACATAGACTGCCGATCAAAAATGTATGAATGTATATTCTATTAGAAACACTACCTTGTTCTTCCACTCCCTGGTTAGTGTAGCCTATTTGTTGTTGCATAATTGATCTGTTTCTGACCACAGGACCGCTGTTGATCAGTTTTTATTTAGGTAGTGGATCATTCTCAGCACAGCAGCGACTCAGACATGGTAGTGTGTGTTACGCTGGTACGAGTGTATCAGAAACAGTTGTGTCGCTGAAGTTTTTACTTCAGCGTCACTGCTAGGTTGAGAGTGGACGATCACCCAAAAATATCCAGGGCTGGCGGACGACTATCGCAAAGTGTGCATCAAAACATGGGCTACAGTGTCCAACTATACACCAGCAAGGTGGAATGACAACGGAGGGGTTTCTAATAAAGTGGCCGGTGAGTGAGTGAGTGAATGAGTGAGCGGGTGTGTGAGTGTGTGTGTATATATAAATTTCCAGTCAAAATGGCCAAGTACAAGTTTTTCATTTTTCAGAATATTTGAAGAGATTAGGTATGAGATAATGCACTTGCAAAAGTAAACTTGAGTGGAAAAAACTATTTTCAAAGCTTACTTTTAGTAAAATTGTTCTAAAAATATAAAGAAAATAAAACTCTTGACAACCATGCAAGGTCTGGTAGACACCCAAAAGTGTCACCATCAGTTAAACAGTACTTGATAGCTTTCAACTTGTAGAAACACCAGAAAATCAAGCTCCTCTCTATCTTCAGATCTTAAAAAAGGGAGATGCTGCTGAGGACAATGTGCACTAGAACACTGAAACTGTACATTTGAGATGTGGAGTAAGGTTGTATGGACTGATGAGTGTAAATTTATAATTGGTATATTGGCATAAAATGCAACCAACCGCACACTGAACTTGGGAGGTGCGGAAAAATCGATGTTGTACTTAATGGTTTCGACTGGAAATAAATGAAAAGTGGCCTCTGACTGTCTTTATACTCTGACTTATATATCAAGTAAGTTTATTTTTTGGAAAACAATATTGTCTGGCAATGTTTGTGACAATAATAAACTAAAGCAAAATATAATAAAAATAATGCAATTTTAAAAATGACACATTCCCTTAAGTATACTCCCATAGCAGCTATAACTCAATGTTCTTCCAGGTGTTCTTAATATATGAAGAAAGTATGATAAATGTATAGGTTACTTGTTTATTTAGTTGTCACAAATACTCACCTGCCATATTGTTTTCCTCCAAATAAACCCACATTGCAAACCCACAAAGAAAGCATGCTTATTTATAGCAAAACATTTCAAGAAGCTATGTGTTCCCAAACTTTTGAGTAGTTAGTTGTACTGTTCAATTGTGCGTGTATTGCAGAAAAATAATTGATCTATAAGTGTTGCACATTTGCAATGATAGTAATAGCATATGCTCTGACTCTGTCCAGTTCTAGAAAGTTCAGAGCTTAAGAACAGTACTAGTTTCTGACCCCTGGGTGAATGAAAGCTGCTCTCGTTCCCCTCAGCTTGGTCACAGGTTGGTCAGTGAGTGGCAGGGTGAAGGCCAGCGTTCACTTTGTCGCTATAGCAGCAGCCCAGGAGCTCATTTCTCATTTCAGCTTTTGACCATTCTGCTTGTAGAAGACCACAGTGGCCAGGACCCAGCCGTTGAGTGTTGTCATGACAACGAACCGCAGCAGGACTGGAGAGCAAGAGAATAGCAAAGCAAGGATGGTTATTTCACACATACCTTCTCAAACCCTTGAAAGTGCCCAATGCTGTGGCCCACCACAACTGAGGTCTGTCGAGGATTTAACAGGGAAACTCCATATCAATGCCAAAGGTTTTTTGGAATGGGTTGTGCTCCTTCCCTCTCCAAGAAATTATTCTGATAGGCTGATAGGGATTCTGAGGACAATTTATACTCACCTTTCAGATCCCCAGAGGTGAGAACAGTAGTCAATATTCTGGCTACAAGCAAACAAGAATGCAGAATAATGAGGAGCTTTTCTTTACAGATTTGTAGCTTCATAGCTTCATATTCACAGTCTTCCAAACAGTTTAGATGGAAAATGGTTTAGATTGGCTGTACTGTTGTAGGCTTACCCATACAGGTGTAAGTGGACATGGCCCAGGTGAGAGCGCTGACCTGACCTGCATCCTTAGTTTGCCACAGACACTGCAACTGAGCGAACCTGCTGCTCGCACTAATGAATGTACACAGGCTCTGTGTTTAAATACACACACGTACGAATTTTCAAAGCAATGACAAAGAAAGAATATATGCAAACACA
>JAILXH010282450.1:23736-37894 GCA_023558415.1 Piaractus mesopotamicus | reverse complement strand
AGTTCTGTGCAAAAGTCAGAGACCAACCATTTATTTCATTTCCAGTCAAAACGGCCATTAAGTACAAGTTATTCAGAAAAAAAAAACAGAAAATATACACCCTTAAAAATGATGGTTCTTCAAGGGTCCTTCAGGGAAAAAAATGGTTCTATATAGAACCGTGAACACTCAAAGAACCCTTTTGCATGATTAAAGGATTTTTTGGCAGTGTGAAATGATCATGCAAAATGTGTGGTATATGGTGTATTCTATATAGAACCTATTTGAAAAGGGTTCTATATATATATAGCACTAAAAAGTGTTCTGCCAAGGTTGTTATAATAGAAGAATGCTTTCTGGTGCCATATAGTACCCTTTTAAAAGGGTTCTATGTAGAACCATCTAGACCACTTTCTTCATCAGTCTGAAGAACTACTTTGTGATGCAAAGAACCATTAAATCATGCAAAGGGTTCTTTGAGTGTTCATGGTTCTGTATAGGGCCATTTTCTTTACTAAAGAATCCTTGAAGAACAATGTTTTTAAGAGTGTAGATTCATCAGACAGTTACACAGAAGCCTCAACAACTAAATGTATCACGTTATGTTCAGTATTTAGTGTGTCCACCATTTTCCTTTATTACAGCTTCAAATTCTTCCCTGGGAAATCCGCAGGGTTGGTTGAATTTTCTACTTCTCGCCATAGCAAGTAGTCCCAAACAAACTAAACGATGATGTTAAACATGTTATTTTCATTGTTTGCATACAATGAAATCTGTTGGTTTGTGGTGTTTGTGAAGACTGATTCGCTTTTCTGTAAATCTGACTTACTATGAGTAATAAGTGGCCACACAGGTTGACACAGGTTGGGCCATCTTTGATTTCATCATGATTAGTCAGCAATCACTTTTTGCCCTTTTTTTCTATTCAGTTCTTGCCCAAACAAGTTTGGTGGTTTATGATTAGTATTACCTCATCACTGATTCAGTTTGGAAT
This sequence comes from Piaractus mesopotamicus, assembly GCA_023558415.1. Classification (NCBI taxonomy): domain Eukaryota; kingdom Metazoa; phylum Chordata; class Actinopteri; order Characiformes; family Serrasalmidae; genus Piaractus; species Piaractus mesopotamicus. The sequence continues at coordinate 36,921 of JAILXH010282450.1, read as the reverse complement.
CATTGCTTATCTACAGACGTGTTGTCTCATTTCCTTTTGCTCTCTAAATGACATATGTTGTCTTTGATCGGAAAACAAGCTCTTGCATGTCCTTCAGCCATGCAGCAGGTGGCACTGTTATCACAGGAAATGAACTCATTTCGCTTCTAAGCCCGACTGGCATCCTGCCTGAGAGATCAAGCCAACACAGCCTTTTGTTTCAGAGGCTAGGAAGTGCTCTTAAACAGTGTGTTGAATCGTGCTGTGACGTTTCTGGCTCGACCACGTGGTCCTCTTGCATAAGTGCTGGCATTTGGCCAGCTAGCTCTCCAATGCTTGCGTTCGGAGCTGCAGACATATTTTGATTTTCTTTTTCGTTGCTTCACTCCTCTGCTGCCTCTCTTACTTCACCTTGCTCCCCTTTACTACTTTGTGAGTTTCTATATTCTTCCTTCCAGTCCGGTGTTTACCTAATCTGTTTTTTTTTTTTTTCTGTCTCCTTTCCTCTCCCTTTCTGTGCATTTCTGGGTGGGGTCATCTGGTAGTGCTGTGTTTTTGGTAATCGGGGTAGCTCTGTGGTGTAGATTCCTGAGCAGTGAGTGTAGCAGGCACACCCTGCCAAGCAGGCTTCAGGCTTGCAGTGAGACGTCCTTCAGCTAAGCCACCTCCTTTCAACTCTCTACAGAGTCACATATCACTTATTACAAGCGCTGGGCCAGACTAGCTCTTTTAAACTATAATCAGTGTCCCCTTCCTTTGTCGTATGGAAACAATCTGTTTATTTTTCCTGGCTACCAGAAAGAAAGGGCGGGACAGGACGTTCCACCAGCCAATGAGCGAGGCTGATGGTGCGGTGTTGTTGCAAATGAGGGAGGGGGTTGATCTGCTCAGTCCTGTTCATCATGTCTGTATGGGAGGGGCTTGGAACTTCATTTTTTTGGTGGGGTGTGTTTCTTTGAGTGTGTGTGTGTATATGTGTGAGAGATATTACTTTCTGTGTTGTAGTTGTCAGACCAAGGGGATTTCTTCATTCTTTGGTCGTGGAGTGTAGCGTATAAGGATCTATACAAAAGGACTCTCTGACAGACCCAGATGGTATGTACTCACAGGACCCTGTCTTCTGTTTGTGGTTTCCTGCTTCTGTACCTGATGGCAGTGTAGCTGTAGAGTTGCCAGCACTGCAGTTCGTGGAAAATATGATGATGAAAACTTACAGCTTGCTATAAATTGTCAGGGCTTGTTTCGCTGTTGTCGTTTTAAACATTGACTGAAAGTTTGGTTAGATGGTACATTTTATAGACAGTTTGTCGTGAAGGCTGCTGACTTTTAAAGACATGAATTTATAACGTTAGGTTCGTCTGCTGTGGGGCGGTTTCCTGGGCTAATTCTTGCTATGAACACTAGTTTTGCACTGAGAAAAAACACCGTCTGATCTCACTTTTATGTGTATGTGGAAAAGCAGGCCTTATAGAAATATATTAAAGGGCAAGCATTGGATTGTTGATTGTTTTTATTGATGAGAAACTTTTCAAAAACATATAGTGCTTCTTAGCACTGAAAAATGTTGGACACCTAACTTAAATATTTACTTATTACTGTTATTTTGATTTTATGTTGTATTTACGGCCTAGAAGCACTGAGCTATTAGCAATGCATTAGGACATGTAAAATACGCGAGGATCTTCTGCCCAATGGGCTGGCTTCAGGCGTTGGTCTGAAACAGGTATCTCCAGACTGGCTTCTTTAGATCCTAATGTAACACCTAATCTGTTTAATCCCAGTCATTAGCAGCATCCTAAATCCTGAGCAAGTTGTGATGGATCCAGTTTGGCATTAAATGCTGGAGGAAGGAACGTCAGGAGTATGGATAGAGATATTGAAATCTACAAAGTATTGGTCTGGGCCATGTGCTTGCCATAAGCTAAGATGGCATGTAGATGGAATGTGAGGTCAGCATGTAAACAGCCTTTGTACACAAAAGATGCGGTGCATTTAGAGTTTATTCAAAAGATCCATGTAGGACTAAGAAAGGCATTTTTAAAACATACTTAGTTGAACGCAAATGCACAGTACAAGATATGAGCATTCAGCGTTCTGCAAAGCACAGTCATAATGCTTAATGAATAAGCACGACTTGCTTTCCTCTTCTTCATAGTTAGGATTACAGGCCTGGCTTCTTGCAAGTCAAAACCTGTGCACTTCTGAGTCCTTGGGGTAAAGCACAAAGCTACATTTTTTGTGTGGTGGTTCACCTTGGATTCAGTTTAAGAGCAAAGCTGAACAAAGCTGCTTTAAGACAAAATTCAACTCAAAACCTTGTATGAATGATGCTTCATAATAAACATCACAGTTACATTACACCACCGGCTACTGTTCTTTTCCTAGAACTCATCATATCCTTGCTCAGGACTTAGATTCAGTGATCAAGATAATATGTAGTCTAGGTTGACGACAATTTCTGGACTGAACAGAACTCGGTAAGGCCTTAAAGGCATCACTGGTTTCATAACTGCAGCTGTAGCAGTTATACAGGGCTGTGCCACCCAGTGTATTTACTTTCCATAGCAATAGTGGGAATGTGTGTGTTAGTGTTTGTGTGATGTCAGGGGTGGGGCCAAGCATTAGTCATCTTTTGATGAAAAAGAGTAGAACGAAGGATGGAGGGAAAGAATGAAGAGAAAGTGGGGGTTAACCCTGGGCGATGACTTTCGAGCGTGTTACTTATTAAATGACAGTATTGAGAAACCTGCTTATTAAGACTGCAGCATAGAACAGACTGTTCTCGTAAATCAGAGCATTCGTTCCACGTATTTTAGGCTAGGCTGTGTCTCGTAGTACTGGCCACCTAATTTTGCATTGTCTTTATTGTTTGCGTGGCAAATGATCTGTAAGCTTAATGCCTTCCTTGGGTTTGTCTAAGGCTTGGTGACTCCACCAAGCATGTCCCTTAAGCATTGAGCTGAGAGCTGGGCTGTGGCTCAAATGCTAAAACCAGTTTGAGAAGCTCTAGATTCAATGAGTCGTTATTAAGAGTTCCACAGTGACATCTGGGTTCAAGTGGACCAAGCATGGTTTATTAGGTATACCACTTGTGAAAGGAGAAGGCAGTAAATATCACCTTAACAAGTCTGTACAATTATTTTATTCATAATTAGATGAAAAAAAAAAGTTGTATTTGAATGTGTTCCCTCTTTCCTAACTCAGTGGCAGACAGCCACTATTAGAGCTACACCTGAAATGTCAAAACTCAGTCAAAAATTAGGGAAAAACACCTCTGCGATAATGCTTATTTCTGCTAGCGCCCCCCTTAGATTCTAGTAGTTGCAGCGATTCACTTGAGCATTTTTTGGCCGTTCTAGATTAAACACAGATATTTAAACCTTGTAAAATACATTACCTGTTTTATTTGAGGCTTGCAACATACATTAACACATATTTGACTTTCTAGCAGTTTTACAGTGACTCGCTCAGTAAAGAGGCCAGGCTTGGAGCTGCCGTTGTTTTGCATTTCTGACATCTGTCTGAAACACACTGGTCAGGCTGCCACTCATGTCTAGGACTTCCAGCAGTGTCATTTTTGAGTGACGTTTTTTTCTCACAAACTTGGTTTCACTCATCGTAGATTAAAATGTGATCTGACAAATTAGGACTTCAGTTCTGAAATTAGGACTTCTGAAGTCCTGACCAATAAGAAAGCTTGCTTGGCTTATTGAATCATTTTTCTGTTGGGCATTTCAAGAATTCAACCCTTTTTTTCCACTCCAAACCATAACAATGACATTAGGACTACTATAGTGCTTGCAGTTTACATACAACAAGCATGATGATTCTATTTAAAAAATGAACTAAAGATTACAAATAAATATTTTTTTATTTCACAGAACTCATTAGCCCTTCCCTGAAGGGCTAGAAGGCCGTGTGGGTTCCCACTGATCAAACACTACTGCAGCTCCTGGGTCTGACAGAATGATAGCTGTCTGTAAATCAAGGCTAGAGAGAAGCTGCTTTTTGCAGACACTCTTGCAACTGTTTCTATTTCCACCTCTTCCCCCCTCTTCTTGGAGAAGAGTGGTCACGGTAATCCATGTGTCCGATGTGCAGCTGTGCAGGCCTGTGTGCTGTCACTGACTGATAGGCTGCAGCTAGTAACTGAAACTGCTGCCAGTTTGTGGGAAGCTGTTGGAAGCTTGTGGGTCTCCTTCAGTTGGAAGGTGGCACATTTTGTCTGTGGTGATATCATGTTGTGTTTCAGAACATGAATAGGAGGGTGTTCAGTCCACAGATAAGCTGAGGCATTTAGGCTCAGTGTGCAAGCACAGATTTGGCTGGTTGAGTCATATGATTGTGCTTGTGGGGATGAGGGTTAGGCTCAGTCTGACGGAGAGCAGTAGAGCTTTAAATAAAAGTTTTTTTTTTATTTTCTGCACATCATTATAGCACAGAGGAAGGAGACATAGCTAGGACAACATGAGACTGAGCTGACAGCAGTGAAAGGCTAAACTCTAAATGCAAATAGCTTACCCCACTGTGGGCAGTTCCTGCTCAAACAGCACTGTGTTGTCTGTGCTTTTATCTGTGGTTGCAGCCCTCCTTGTTTATTCTCTTGATTAATTCTTCTGATTCACTCCCTCCTTCATTATGATTGCTGATGCAGTGATACAGGCCATTTTTGTTACTGTGCCTGATGGACTGATATAAGTAAATGCACTCTGTTCTGATTGGCTGCCCTGCATTGTGCCTCATACAACTGTGACACACTCCTTATAACTGCAATGTGAATAGGCCGAGCTAAACAGCTTGGCTGAATAGGGAGTTATGTTTTACTGGTTTTTGTGACATCTTCAAATCAGCAGCTTCCCACATATAGACTGTATGGACTGGGTAGTAAATGGTATGTTTTGAAACTTTGACAATATTTACATACAAACACATCTATTTTGAAAAAAGTGAGGAAAAATTCAGTTGTCCATCATATGGGCCCTTTAATTTCTTCTTCGATTGGACCTGCCCTGTGTTCTCTGCCCAGGTTGCATTGTGTTTAATGAATGTCATTTTTGTACAGCTGATCCAGTGTTTGCTTGTCTCTAACAGAGATATCTGGGTGGCTCTATAAATGTGGTCTACAAAACCTGTCTTCAGTTTGCATTGGCACTTAAAATTATGTACTCTGTACAAGCACTGTACATAGATTTCCAGTGAGTGTACACTTTTGTTTGTGTTGTAGCATTATGGGGAGGGTTGGTGCCCTGCCCAAACACGTGAAAATACACCCAGCAATATTGGTATGCTCTCATAAATCCTTCTAATATTGTTATCCTTTGTGAAGATTTGAAACTTTTCTTCATAGTTTTTTATAGACTGGAAAAAAATGGCATTGAAGGCACTGATGATGGCCAAGAGCATGAGTAATACAGCTGCTATTGCTGTGTCAGTGCTTGCTTGAGTCGGTGTAAGATGAACAGCGAACTCTGTCATCGGACCAGAGAGAGATTCTTTGTGGAATGAAGACGGGGTCAAATGTCACCAGACAAGTTATTTTTTGATAAGTTACTTGTCTCTAGGTCTCATTCTAATGTGCTGCATTCTCCAAAATTAAAACTATGCATGTGCACAGGTACTGGAGTTCCGGGTCAACCGTTTGATTTGCCAGTGTTCGAATGCTGAAATCACTGTTTGGGTATTTGTTGTATCATCATGAAAAGGCAGAGACAATATACATGCCGACAATTCCGATTTTGTTTTTCAACAGAACTGTAAAATGTGAAAGTTTTGCCCGTATTTATGAGCAAACATGTCGTGTTATTCTTTGCTACACCGAAACTCGAGCGCATTACAGGGTTGCCAGATTATTTCTGTAGTTGCTAGGCAAAAAATGTTCAAAACCTGCCAAAATGCAGAAAAAATGCACAGGAAGTGCAGTCTAAGGTCATGTTAACCATAATAATGCAAAATAAAACAGCTTTTGACCTGCATAGCATAAATAATGAGCTGCATATGTCTTGCCTTCGAAAATTTGCAGATAAGAATTAAGTGTTTAAGTTGTCACTAGAAAGAACAAAAGCTTTTTATGTCATTTTTAGTATTCCTTTCAAACATTCGAGAAAGGCCTGGAGAAAGAAACTATAAAAAAAAAATTCAATAAAAAGTTATTCGATTTGAATGTATATCTTATTTCCGTATTTTCCAGAGCTCACACAAACTCATCGAAGTTTATGATGGGACCCGTGAACCCATGACAGACAAGTGTAACTATTCCTCATAAATATTTTCAGAACTTGCTGAACTTCATTGTTGCCACATAAACGGGATAATTCATTCAGTGTTAAGTCTGTATGCACATCAGTAATAAACTGGGTATGTTAATTGCTGATGTCGATGGCAGATGATACATAAGGGCAGAACAATGGCCTCCTCACAATAAAAGTGACTAACATGTTTGCCAAACAATGTTTTGATAACTGATAGGATGTGGGGAGCTTATTCATATTTCAGTTGCATTACTAAGTAATACAGTTTATTCATTTTATTTAACTTTTTAAAAACCTGACAAACCAACCCAAATCCAACCAAAATCCACCGAATTTGATGGGCCAATCTGGCAACACTGCTGTCTTAACGTGGGTGGTTTGTTGAGAATGTGACTGACAAGACAGAGATAATTCAGAGATAGCAGCTTCTTTTATGGTTGAACAGGCTGGGCTGATGTTAGGAGCAGAAACAGTTAAACTATATTTCTCTGACAAATTAAAATGTCGGAACATCGTCCACTGAGAAGGAAATAAACACCTGTAGGACACGACGAGTCTCCATCGGCATCCAGTGTTGCACCTGTTAGCTGTAGTTTTAACTCATCCTCCTTTATGTTACTCATGCGACATAAAAACCTCTTGATCTCTCTGCTATTTTTTCTGTTTTCACAGCTATCCGTTAATTTCTACCAGAATGTGTTGATTCTTTTTTGGACTGTTTTTTTCTTTTTCTGCGATTGACCACGTAGCTGTTCATGAACTCTTACGAATACTTGAATGTCAACATTAGTCGGAAAGCAGTTCCCTAATTCAAACCAGTCCCTACCCTGGGCGAGTCCTCCATACAGCACGCAGCAGTCATTGGGGAATCTCACAATGTGCTTTGAACCAAAAGCAACAGAGGACGAACAGCACAGCAGATGTATAAAATAAGAGGAAAGTTCTCAATAAAGGAAGTTTTTGTTAACAACTGCATTTCTTGTTCCATGGAAATATTTTTGTACATGCCCTCTATAGTATATTCAACACCACTGTGTTGGCACGCTTGAAGTAGAGACACACTGCCTGTAATCTGCTGTACAGTTTGGAAAGTCTTTAGGGATGAAATGGCTCATTCGCATGCAGTCCTCCTTGTTGTCGTTCAGAGGCGTCTTATCAAACTCCCTCGTACTGCTTTAAGCCGTGACTGGCCTACTCGCATAATCATATGCCAGCTTTTGTTATGATTCCTAGAAGTAATTCTGAAACGTCTGATAGCCACCTGTTCAAATGGAATTAAACAAAAAGAAAGTCTTGATGAGAAATGTGTTTATCATAAACTTCCTCTTTTGCTAGTATTTAAGTTTGGAGTGCGTGTGATTGTTTCCTGTTTGGTCTAGATCAGCTCTATATCAAGGATTATGACACAACATAGTCAGGCTTTAAGACAGGGGTGGAAAATATGACAGTGGTTAATCATATCGTGATAAATTGCATCACAGTGTGCTGCAATATGCTTTTTTGAGCAGAGATCATCATCACTTACAGAATACTGACCAACTGCGTGTTTTTCATTCAAAATAGAATTGTTCCTGTTTAACTGAATTTACTGTAGCGCAGTGCGTGTAACACTGAATAAATCTAATTGATCTGAAGAGGATGTTTTCACACAGGAATGATATTTTCACTTGACACCCCCCTTTACAATTTCCTGAATGGCCTAGGGGCCACTGAACAGGGCTTAAAGGGAAATTCCACCAATTTTTCAAACCTTCTGCATAACTCATTAAGATATAAATAGTAGTTCTGACTGGTCTGATATAAAATGCTCTATTCTAGAGAAACTTGTCAAGTCAGAATTGTTGACAGTGGTGGTGATAGGAGCCAGATGTCCATAGCATTTAATTCCCCTAAAAGATATCACAGGAAATTTGCCATATCGGTCTTGTAAACATTGTAACCTCTGGTTCCTGTTATAACCATCCAAGCTTGTTTCTTTACAATGAACTGTTTCACATCAAAGCATTAAGAATGACTTTGTTTATATCAAAATGCATACATTATGCTGAAAGTTGGAAAAATTATTGGAATTCCCCTTTTAAAGTCAGCCTGAAAGGAAAAATGATCTGTTTTCTATCTTGTTAGTTCATGTTCCTGGTCATGTTAAGCAATATTCATTGTACCATACCATTTAAAATACATAGAGATTTCTAACATTTTTGATTGAAGGGTAATGACTTTGGCTCACCTATAAACCATCTTCTGATTTTTGATTGTTATCATGCACCAGTGGGCAGGGAAAAATAATTAAACCAGTAATATCATGTTTTGCCTCCTCCTTATTTCTCTTATCATCAAACGAAATGCTTAGCTAGCTTAGAGATCATCCTTAATATTACATTTCACTCGCAAATACATCACAATAAAGAAGGATGCTTAAGATTTCCAAGAAGCGTGACATCGTCTGTAGCCCTATTTAGATTAGATTGGTTTATCAGGAGGGCATTTGTAATAAATTTTTATGTGTCTCCTCAGTACCACAGTTCAAAGGAGTTTCTAGTGGGTTGTGTTTTTTATAAATCCAAATGTTTGCATCACACATTGTTATATGATCATAGAAATCAAAAGTTGATGACATTGTAAATATAAAGTAAGGCTTTATATTGGTGGAGGATTTTTCTCCTTCTTCTAATGTTCTCCTAGTGTAAAAAGGGTGGAGATGATGTTCTGTGACCCAGACCAAGTTGAGAGTTGAGGGGCTCTTCTGCTGTCTTTGGTGAAAAAGAGCAGGCAATTCAAACTCTAACTTCCTCAGGGGACGAGGGATAAAAACACTAGTATAGTCAATCCAGGTGAAAATAAAATCACTGAGTAGCACCTGTGAAAGTGCAGATTTCCCCATGACATGGGAAAAAAGTAGTGTTGACAGTACTCCAGTTCCCCAAAACGTTCAAAACGGTAATGTGTAGAAAAAAAAAAAACCTTGTTCAGCTTTTCTGCCTCTCTCTTACTCTCACTTTTTCTTTTCTTCATTCCTGTGGCTTTCTGCCATACTAACAGAGTCACTGAACTGGTTCAATCACTGCAAAAATAATACGATTTGCGCCCTGGCAACTTTGCCTGTTCAGCGAGACCTAGAAAATAACTACCACCCAGGAATCATTTTTATAACATTTTTCACATGGTAAGACAGTTTTTATCATGAAATATGACCCCACAGAATAAAAATGGAACAATGTTATTGTTCGTTAGACAGCATTGTCTTCGAGTCATTTATTTGGTGTGTATTTGGCGTAGCCGCCTGAAATCGGCCTTGAGAAATTTCAAAAACCAGCGTAAAGTAAAACATCCCGTTTTAAAGCTTTAAGATTAAGATTAAGTTAAAAGCTTTACTGTGCTAAGTGTTTAACATTGCTGCAGTGATGGCCAACAGTAACCCACATGAAACAGAATCCAGCATGTTTACCTCGTGCAACGTGACATTTGGTGTCGCTTGCCAAACTAGTCTTAAACAGAGGCATTCGAATATGACCCCTCTGATGTTCTGAAGTAGTGTGCAGTTAGTTACTGATTCTAACCTGCGCTCAGCCTCTGGAACTTTCTGCTAGTTCGGCTGTGTAGTTGTCGCTGTGTTTTGAAGTTGACCTCAATGTCTGCATATTAAACTGTTTATAGTTAGAGAGCTGGTGCGTGGCCATGATATAATTTAAGGAACAGCAGTGTAATGCGTTTCTCAGAAAGATGACAGCGAGCTATCGTGTGATATTACAGATCACGCACTCTAATGGCCTGAACAAAGATGTCATATAACAACAGTACCGTTCAGCTTTCAGATGTGTTTACTGAGTAACAAGCTCTCTCTCTCTCTCTTTTTCTGTCCTTCTCTTTCTCTCTCCCTCTCTCCACAGTCTCAGGCCAAACAGCCCACACCCACCCCAGCAGCGCCGGTCTCCACTGTGAAACCCGCAGAATATGAGGTACTGTGCAAACATCAGTTCTGTTCCTCTTTTTCGACACTGTCTTTTCTCTACTCTTTCACTCTTCCGTGTCACTTTTCCCTCTACCTCATAAACCAGGTCGTTCTGTCCATCCCCCCACTTGTTTATCCTATCTCCTTGCTGTGTATATGGATGTTTTTCCCAGGTTCGAGTAGCCTGACCACATGATCAGTATTGTTCTCTTTTCTTTGTTTTCACTATATTTCCTTTTCCTTTTTTTAAGGAACACCACCTGGTAAGATTTGTAGACCTTAAAATGTTGTAAATACAACTATTAAATACACGCACAATCCCACTACTCACAGGTAGTTGTTATCAATGCAATGTACTGTGGATTGTGGCATCGAATGATTGCACTGGAATCTACACTCTTAATTGTTTTTATATTTATTAATTGTTTAATATAGTACTGAAAAAATAATGTTTCTGATCATCAAACTACTTTTAATATTAGACAAAGATAACCCAAGTAAACACACAATTATTTTTTAAGTGATGATTTCATGTGTTGGAGGGAAAAAAGCTATTCAGCCCTACCTGGCCCTATGTGAAAAAGTAATTGGCCCCTTAGCTACTAAATCAACCAGTTAACCAAATTCAATTGACTATTGGGTTCGGTTTCACTGTCCACACCCAGGCAGGATTACTGTCAGACCTGTTAAATCTAAACATTACTTAAATAGAGCTTGTCTGGCAATGGGAAGCAGGCTAGAAGGTCTCAAAAAGCAGCACATGATGCCACGTTCTAGTGATTCAAATACAGATGCGAAACAAAGTCACTGAAATGCCCCAGTCTGGAAAGGGTTACAAAGCCATTGCCGAGAGCCATTATCCACAAATGGAGAAAACTTGGAACAGTGGTGAACCTTCCCAGTAGTGGCTGACCTACCAAAATTTCACCAAGAGTGCAGTGACAACTCATCCATGAGGTCACAAAAGAACCCAGACGAACATCTAAAGAACTACAGGCCTCACTTGCCTCAGTTAAGGTCATTGGACACGATTCCACAATAAGAAAAACACTGAGCAAAAATGGAATCATGGGAAAGTTGCTTGGCACAAACCACTGCTGACCAAAATGAACGCAAAGGCTCATCTCGTATTTGCCAAAAAAACATCTAGATGACCCCCAATACTTTTGAGATAATACTCTCTGGACTGAAAAGTTAAAGGTGGAATTTTTTGGAAGACGTGTCCCGTTACATCTGGCGTAAAGCTAACACTGCATTCTACCGTGGAAACATATACAAACAGTCAAACCTGGTGGTGGTAGTGTGATGGTCTGGGGCTGCTTTGCTTCTGCAGCACCTGGACAATTTGACATTAATAGATGGAACCATGAATTCTGCTCTCTATCATAAAACCCTGAAGGAGAATGTCAGTTTGTGACCTAAAGCTCAAGCACAATTGGGTTACGCAGCAGGACAATGAAGATCAGAGGTGCACAAGCAAGTTCACCTCTGAATGGCTCAAAAGAAACAAAATTAAGGTTTTGGAGTGGCCGAGTCAAAGTCTTGACTTGAATGCAGTTGAGATGCTGTGAAAAGACCTTTAAATGGGCAGCTTGAAAACCCTCCAGTGTAGCTGAATTAATACAATTCTGCAAAGAGAAGTGGGCCAAAATTCCCCCACAGCGATGTAAATCCCAAGTCCCAAGTTAATGCCAAAGTTTGATTGCAGTTGGGTGGCACAACCAGTTATTAGGTCTAGGGGCAATTACTTTTTCATATGGGTGATACAGGGTACTTTTTCATATGGGTGATCTTCAATAAATAGAACGATCATTTAGAAGTGACATTTTGTGTTTACTCTTGTTGCCTTTATCTAATAATAAAATCAGTTGGATGGTCTGAGACATTTCACTGTGATAAATTAGCAAAAATAGAAAAAATCGGGAAAAATACTTTTCCACAGCACTGTACAACCGTTGACTTTACTACGGAGCTCTTAAACCATTTTTTTAAAGGATGTACCATTTACTCGTGTGAGAATGGGACAAAATGTGTGATATCTGTGCAGCAAATGCTCATGTACACTAACAGAGGTGAAAAGTTCATTATGTAAAGGCCCGTTGTGAAAAGCTCCACTGTTGTAATGGACTACTAAAGAAGGTCATTTTAGACTAGAAGCAGTATGTTGGTTCTGTAGTGCACCACTTGCAGTGCATTTCCATATTAATTAGGGTAGCTTTTTTGGCCACATGCAGCAAGCTTGGTAGTGGTCATGTGCACACAAAGCACAGTTTTACCCATCAAGTCTGTTACTGGATGTCTATAGTTAGGTATACAACAAAAACAACATTCTTGCTGTGCTGTGCAACCTAGACCCATAACCAAAGCAGCATGCGTGTTATGTTTCAAGTTGCAGTGGTATTCTCAGTGGTAGCCCTAAGAGGGAGGGTAGGCAAGGCTACAGATGGTCACAGCAAGTTAGTGTGTATGCTGTCTATGAAACACTTAATAGTTATGCTGAAATGTTGTTGCATCATTAGTTGTAAATTTGATCATTTACAACCTTTGTTGCATGTTAATACTGATTGTCAATCAGTAACCTCTGAAAAGTTACGTTCAGTCTAAATTAACAAGCACTGTGGGTTCTGGTTTGATGTTAGTACTGCATCACCGCTGGTTTGACACTGTTTGTCCACAAGTGTCTTGTTGCTCCTTTCTCCTCTTCTTATTACTATGAAAGCTGCAAAGTTTAGTGTTGGTTTATGTATTACTCTTAATACTCTTTAATTGAAAGTTACATCTCGAAGTGTGGCATTGTATCTGACTTGTTTTGAACCCCACCATCTGGACAAAACAACTGAATGAGTTAAGCTGTGGCTTTTTATCATAAATAAAATCTTATTGTGTATTTTAGAATGTGTATTTTTTATTTTAGGTTACAAGAGATTTTTATTGTAAAGGTTTCTATAGCCAGGAACCCTGCACCTGGCCTTATTACTTAACAGTAAAGAGTTTGGAAAAAGACTGGAA
>JAILXH010282415.1:38020-48423 GCA_023558415.1 Piaractus mesopotamicus | reverse complement strand
TATCCGTGATGGAATTTAATTCTTTGCTAGTTGCTACCGTGAATGAAGTTCCACCTTAAATTTTGTGCCACCTTAATTTTAGTGCTATGTTAATTGCAGTTCCACCTTAAATTTTGTGCCTCCTTAAATTTAGCACTATGTTAATTGAAGTTCCACCTTAAATTCTGTGCCACCTTAATTTTAGTGCTATATTAATTGCAGTTCCACCGTAAATTTTGTGCCGCCCTAAATTTAGCAATATGTTAATTCAAATTCCACCTTAAATTCTGTGCCATCTTAATTTTAGTGTTACCTTAAAGAGAGTTCCACCTTAAATTCTGTGCCATCTTAAATTTAGTGCTATGTTAATAGTGCTTCCACCTTAAATTTAATGCTATGTTAATTGAAGTTCCACCTTAAATTTTGTTCCACGTTGAATTTTGTGTTATGTTAATAGCGGTTCCACCTTAAATTTAATGCTATGTTAACTGCTGTGGCACCTTAATTTTATTGCAATGTTAATTGAAGTTCCACCTTAACTACTGTGCCACCTTAATTTTAATGCTACCTTAAAAAGAGTTCCACCTTAAATTCTGTGCCACCTTAAATTTATTGGTATGTTTATAATTGAAGTTCCACCTTAAATTTTGTGCCATCTTAAATTTAGTGCTATGTTAATTGAAGTTCCACCTTAAATTCTGTTCCACCTTAAATTTAGTGATTGTTAATAGCAGTTCCACCGTAATATCAGTGTCAGTGTAAACTCAGTGCTACCTTAAAAGAAGTTCCACCTTAAAATTCATTGCTACCTAAGTGCAATTCCACCTTAAAAGCAGGTTCACCTTAACAAATCATATGTGTGCTGACACTGCTGAGCATTAGGCTGTGAGCATGTGAGACATTGTGCTCCGTGCGTGAGTTTGTATGTGTGTGTGAGAGGTGGCCATTGTGACATCATGTTTGGCATGCTGCCAACATTCCGCCCATTCATTCCCCATGGGAAAGAATATCGTACCGAACGATAATTTTCCGAAAACCGTACGTCGCATGGCTTAGAAAAGCACAAGCACACTCCTCGTAGGTATAGGTCCTATGATCCTGGAAAGTTTTGTGGTTCTAGCTCGAAAACTGTAGGAGGAGTAACATTTACTTTTTTGAGTATAGAGTAATAATAATTACTAGAAAGGGAAAGTTTGTGAACAAACTTTAAGTTGGCTTGAAGAAGCATGTTAATTACGTTAAAACGTTAAAATGGTTGAATACTGTTGATAATTGTTAAAATGTTGGCAAAATGTTGCTAAGCAGAAGCTGCAATATCCGTGGTGGATGGTAATTTGTTGCTAGGTGCTACCGTGAATGAAGTTCCACCTTAAATTCTGTGCCACCTTAAATTTACTGCTGTGTTAATTGCAGTTCTCTTTAATGTAGCACTTAAATTGGGGTGGCTACATTAAAGAGAATTCCACCTTAAATTCTGTGACACCTTAAATTTAGTGCCACCTTAAGAAGAATTTCACCTTAAATTTACTGCTATGTTAATTGAAGTTCCACCTTAAATTCTCTGCCACCTTAATTTTATTGCTACCTTAAGGAGAGTTCCACCTTAAATTCTGTGCCACCTTAATTTTATTTCTATGTTAAAGTTCCACCTTGAAATCTGTACCACCTTAAATTTAGTGCTGTTATTGCAGTTCCACCTTAAGTTCTGTGCCACCTTAAATTTAGTGCTATGTTAATTGCAGTTCCATGATAAATTTAGTGCTCTGTTAATTGAAGTTCAACCTTAAATTTAATTTTATGCTAAAAGAAGTTCCACCTTAAATTCAGTGCTATCTTAAATTTAGTGCTATGTTAATTGCAGTTGCACCTTAAATTGAATGCTATGTTACTTGAAGTTCCACCTTAAAGTCTCTGCCACCTTAAATTTAGTGCTATGTTAATTGTAGTTCCACCTTAAATTTAGTGCTACATTAAATTTAGTGCTATGTTAATTGCAGTTCCACCTTAAATTTTGTGCCACCTTAAAAAGAGTTCCACCCTAAATTCTGCGCCACCTCAAATTTAGTGCTATGTTAATTGCAGTTCCACCTTAAATTCTTTGCCACCTTAAATTTAGTGCTACCTTCGAGAGTTCCACCTTAAATTCTGTTCCACCTTAAAATTAGTTTTATGTTAAAAGCAGTTCCACCTTAAATTTAGTGTTAATTAGGCTGTGTGCGTGTGAGACTATGTGAACCGTGTGTGTGTGTGAGAGGTGCCCATTGTGGCATCACCAATTTGAATGTCGCCATCATTCTGCCCATTCATTCCTATGGGAAAAAAATCATCCGTTTATCGTCTGCTGTACGTACTTCGGATCACTTAGAAAAGCACTATTAGGGTATAGGAGCTACGATCCTGTAAAGTTTCGTGGAGAAACTGCTTAAATTTTGAGCGCAGAATAATAATAAGAAGAAGCTTACGAGGAACAGTAAGTTGGCTTTTTCAAGCCCGTTAATTGAGTTAAAACGCTTAAATGGTTGAAGACTGTTGATAGTTGTTAAAATGTTGCCAGCATGTTGCTCATCGGAAGCTGCAGTATTTGTTGCGAGGTGCTACCGTGAATGAAGTTCCACCTTAAAGTTTGTGTCACCTGAAATTTAGTGCTATGTTAATTGAAGTTCCACCTTAAATTCTGTGCCACCTTAATTTTATTGCTACCTTACAGAGAGTTCCACCTTAAATTCTATGCCACCTTAAATTTAGTGCTATGTTCATTGAAGTTCCACACTAAATTCTGTGCCACCTTAATTTTAGTGCTACCTTGAAGAGAGTTCCACCTTAAATTCTGTGCCGCCTTAAAAGAAGTTCGACCTTAAAGTCCATGCCACCTTAATTTTATTGCTATGTTAATTAAAGTTCCACCTTAAATTCTGTGCCTCTTTAAATTTAGTGCTATGTCAATTGCAGTTCCACCTTAAATTATGTGCCAAATTAATTTTCATGCTACCTTTAATGGAGTGCCACCTTAAATTCTGTTCCACCTTAAATTTGATACCACCTTAAAAAGAGTTCCACCTTAAATTCAGTGCCACCTTAAATGAAGTTCCTCCTTAAATTTAGTGCTGTTATTTGAAGTTCCACCTTAAATTCTGTGCCACCTTGAATTTAGTGCTATGTTCATTGCAGTTCCACCTTAAATTCAGTGCAACCTTAAAAAAAAGTTCCACCTTAAATTATGTGCCTCCTTAAAGGCACAGAATTTAATTTTAAATTTAGTGCTATTTGAAGTTCCACCTTAAATTATGTGCCACCTTCAATTTAGTGCTATGCTAGTTGCAGTTCCACCTTAAATTATGTGCCACCTTCAATTTAGTGCTATGTCAATTGCAGTTCCACCTTAAATTTTGTGCCACTTTAAAAAGAGTTCCACCCTAAATTCTGTGCCACCTTAAATTTACTGCTTTGTTGATTGCAGTTCCACCTTAAATTCTGTGCCTCCTTAAATTTACTGCTATTTTAATTCCAGTTCCACGTTAAATTCTGTCACCTTAAATAAAGTTCCAACTTAAATTCTGTGTCATCTTAATTTTAGTGCTACCTCAAAGAGAGTTCCACCTTAAATTCTGCGCCACCTTAATTTTAGTACTACTTTCAGGAGAGTTCCACCTTAAATTCTGAGCCACCTTAATTTTATTGCTATGTTAATTAAAGTTCCACCTTGAATTCTGTGCTACCTTAATTTTAGTGCTATCTTAAAGAGAGTTCCACCTGAAATTCCATGCTACCTTAATTTTAGTGGATAGCTTTTCTGGCACTCTGCCTGAGTGATGAGCGACTGGGGTATTTATAACATGCAGCACAGGACAAACCTGTGCTCTAGTAGGGATTTTGTTCTTTGTCTAAGATTATTTGTGTAAAAGGCTGTGTTGGAAAAGAAGGCATTTCACTCCGGTTCTTTCTTAGTCAAATTAGTTTGCAGCTGCTTTGGTTAGTGCTTACACATTAGCATTTTGATTGTGTGTTTCTAGTGCTGTTCGAGCTAGGGCATGTAGAAACTAAATAGGCATGGTAAAGTTGGACATTTGTTGGATATTCGACTTTCTCTTTTTGATTTCTCATGAAATAAAGGTGCCAAAACAACCAGACCTTCATTTTCTCACTCTCAAATTACAAACTACAACCAAATATTTTTCAAAAGTATCCTTCAGTAAATTTTGCTAAGGGCTCTGAACAGCAAAACACTGATGACTTACTGTTTAAGGGAGCATCTAAAAAGTTAGTAAAGTCTGTAAAAGTTGACATTCCTTCTGTAACATGACATATTTCCAAGTGAAATGTGGTATCAGGAAGGTTTCTGAGCTAGCTAAGTGGTGGCAGGGGAAGATGAAGCACAAAATTGTTTGGTTAATCTTATGTTTTCACACCTTCTGGTGCATAGTGATGTAATCAAAATTCAAGACGAGCAAAAACACTACATTTTTCCATGGCACAGTACCGCCTCAACTTTATTTGCTTTTTTTTGGTTTGTTACTAGGCCAGGGGTCGGCAGCAGGCGGCTCTTTTACTGCCCTGTTGCGGCTCCACAGCAGAATTAGATTTTTAGGTAAAAATAAAATAATCGCCCTTAAAATAAAGCTCCGCTGATCATTCTAACACAGTTTTAACAATAAACGGTCTTAAACACTGGAGTTGTAGAAAGTATAACTGCTAATTCACCAACCTTTAACCCTGAAGGTTGGCACGCAGACTGCTGGGTACATAGCAACGCAGAAAACAGTCTCACCTAGCTAGTAGCTAATGAAATGGCAAAGAGAAAGATTTAAGACTAACATTGATAATTTGGAGACTAATGGACTTAATTGCGTTTATAAGCACTCAGCTGGTTTCCTGATGCGTTTAATCTGCAATGAGAAACTGTGAAACTAAAAAGTCGCAAAGCTGAGGTCAG
This sequence comes from Piaractus mesopotamicus, assembly GCA_023558415.1. NCBI lineage: Eukaryota > Metazoa > Chordata > Actinopteri > Characiformes > Serrasalmidae > Piaractus > Piaractus mesopotamicus. The sequence continues at coordinate 43,514 of JAILXH010282415.1, read as the reverse complement.
CCTCTCGTTAGGCAGTTTCTTGTTTGAATCTTCCCATTCCACCTTAAATGGTGCAGCAGTTACGTTATGGTGCCTCAGGCATCATTTAAGGTAGAACGGAAAAATTCAAACTAGAAGCTGTGAATGAGAAGCTGACTCGTAAAAAGTCAAACGTTGAGATACTTTTGTAAGAAACTATTCAACTTTTGAGGAAAGGTTTCCTGCCAAAGAAAAGCGGCTAAAGCAAAGCAAAGTCAGTCTGTGTTTTCGTTTATATTGTATTTTTTAGCCTATATTAGCACATTAGCACATACTGAGACTTATTTACAGCCAACATGATAATATGGACATAAAATGTTGTGGCTCCCAAGGTGGTTTGATTTTTATTAAGGACAAAATGGCTCTTCTTAACATTTAGGTTGCCGGCCCTGCACTAGGCAAATCCTTGTACCAGGTACTATTTTTGGTACCAGCTCCATCAAGGTTCCAAGTGAGCATGTGCAAAGTCTGTTCTTCTCTTGTGTATCTGAATGTGTTGTTACTGTTTAGACCAGTAATCCAGAAGCAGTGCTGCACAGCTGCTGAAGTTGATTATTTTTTGCGATGTTTTTGCTTCCATACTGGACAAATCAAAGTTGGCAAGAGTTTTTTTTTTTCTACATGTTTCTAGAAGCATGGCAAAAATAGGCTTGAAGCATAATGGACACACACTTTATATTTTAATATTTAAACTAAAGATATGATGTTTTAAGCCTTACTATTGACTGAATAAAAACTCAAAATAGAGCGCAAAAATATTTTAAAGGATTGAAATTAAATCAGCTTAGTATAGCTGATACCCAATCCATTAAAATATGTGGGATCAGCTTTGATCCCAAACAGATCAGGATATCCCTTGCTCATGTAGAGGTTCACAGCTTTGGCAGTCAGGCTGAAAATAAGGAGTATCCTCTCATCCTTCTGCTTCCTGACCCATTTACCCATTTATCCAGATCTGCACTGCTGTCCCTGCCTTGCATCTTATCAGATCACATAAAGGAAAGTGAAAACAGAACTGCCCCCCTTCACACACACACACACACACACACACACACACACACACACACACACACACACACACACATACAGACATACACAAACAAACACTTTTACCCTTTCCCTCTCACTCTCCACTTTTACTCCTTTGCTGTTTTACTATTCCATCCTTTATGCATGTCCTCACTTTTTTCTTGTCCTCTCTTTTATCACCTCTCTCTCCTATAGCAGTTGGCAGCTCTCCAGTTTCTTCTCTCTCTCTCTTTCTCTTGCTCTCTCTCTCGATCCTCCTTCCTATAATTGCACTTCTGCAGGGCTCAGACAATTTAATGATGCAGCACGGCGATTAAATGGATCACTCCTCATCTCTGACAGCAGATGTAAAAGTGGCCTGCCCTCTTCTTGTAATACCTGCAACACTGAGGGAGACACAGAACATGGTTTAAGGACATTGGTGCAGACACATTAAATATAAAACCACATGTGTTGTGTCAGATTAAAGTTGAAAGTGCATGACATGAAAAGTAGTAGAGGGTCTTTGTGAGATGCTGTCCTGAGTCCTGCTGGTCTGGTTTGCAGAGATGTTGGCTGGAATTATGAGAACCATTAATGTGTGTCTTTGTATAAGTACAGTGCTGTGCAAACGTCAGGGACCACACTTAATTTATTTAATTTCCAGTCAAAACAGCCAGTAAGTACAAGCTGTTCATTTTTCAGGACATATTTCAGAAGAGATTAGATATAATACAAACCATTTGCATAAGGAACGGAACATTAAAAGGAAAATATCTGCAACACCAGAACCCAGACCTCAAGATCTTTGAATGTGTTCTGGATTACTTGGATCATGAGGGGATCAGAAAATGCTACTAACTTATAAGACTGACCTGTGGAGGTGTGGAAAAATATCCCTGCAAATTTTTGTGAAAAACTAAAAGCAAGTCTCCCAAAAAAAGGAAGCTGTAATAAAGACAAAGCGTGGACACACTAAAAATGGAAAATTCTGTGTAAATTTTTGTTAAATATGTTTCCTGCTTTTTTCCTGATACTGAAAAATGAATAACTTGATGGCCATTTGAATAGAACTTAAATAAATGATGGGTGACGTGCACAGTATTATGTGTACATCTTGGTTTTGGTTTTTAACTTTTGCAGTATGTCTGGGGTTTGGAATACTTTCTGATTTTGTATACTTTTCTACTAGAGCTAATGAAGAAAAAATCTACATTGGCTCTCGCATCCAGTTTATTTTATGCCATCTACCAGGAATGGTTGTTGTGAACTTATATTTATGTTACAGTGTGTTCCATTATGTGGGCAATAATAATATGCGTTTAATAATAAAGTGCTTGAGCATTTTTGGTCTTATCACGGTACCCACGGAAATCGATATCATTTAACAGCATCACACTTCCCACCTCCCACGACCACCTTCTACAGATTCTGACAACTCACTCTCTCCCAATGACTGTGTCTCTCTCTGTAGGTGAGCAGGGTGCCAGTAGAGAGCTGTGAGCAGTACTCTAGCTGTAATGAGTGTCTTGGATCTGGAGACCCCCACTGTGGCTGGTGTGTCTTACACAACCTGTGAGTATCTCATCATTTCACATAATATAATGGTACATTAAACCATTTTACATGTAAATCTACTTAAAAGTGCTTTTTAATATTGTTTAGAAACTGATTTAACTCTTGTCTCGTTCTAGTTGCACTCGTAAGGACCGATGTGAAAGAGCTGATGAGCCCCAGCGGTTTGCCTCCCGCATGGAGCAATGTGTCAGACTCACTGTCCACCCAAACAACATTTCAGTCACCATGTCTGAAGTGCAGGTCAGTAACTTTTGTGTGTGTGGCTTCTGGGTGAGTACTGCATGTTGATGAAAAACAGTTATTATGTCTCCCTTTCTGTGAGTATAGATTTACATGCGTGTATGGTCTAGGGCCTGTCTGCAAAGTTACTGATAAAATTCATAGTTTTTTAAAAGCTAAATCTGTGAAAATGCATGTACATGTATGTATCTTAGAGCTTTAAATGGGCCTGAAATTTTGGTCAGAACCGTAATGCAACCTGATAACCATCTATCTCATCCCAACCCTACTTGGCCAACAGCAACAATTTTTGAGTCCAGCTAAAGAGTCCAGTCAAATTCTGTCTAAAACTGACCTGAACTGGCTCGTCATCAAACAAAGTGCCAGTTAAAACCTGACATGATAGCCATGGTTAAATAACTGCCTAGCAACAATAATAGCTGTTGTACTAATAAAACTAATGAACTGGACTACTAAAAATAATAATATAAAACATTATGACATAAATTATTCAGCTGTCCAAAATTAAGTTTATATACAATTGTCAAGCTGTAATCTGCATTGAAACACAGACCAGGGGTTCCTGGATTAGTGTGGCTCGCAGATGCCATTAGGTGCAAACCTCTAAAATGTCAAGTAAGTAGCCTAATTCAACACATCACAAACTCACACCATGTAAGCTAACTCATTTTGCTGGCTAAATAAAATGTCTTTTTTATTGTTAACTCAATTGATTTTGAGCTAAGCGTAATGAAATGGAGAACAATGTCCACCTAATCAAAATGTGCATGCATGCACAACATGTCTGTGTTATCATAAGAACTTTACAAACAAAACTAGTGGACGTGTTATATGGGATGAAAGAGGACTCAAAACAAAATATATAGGCTCTGAAATTATGTAACATTAATGTATTGAGCAAAATGCCAGATCCGTTTCTTGAGGTTGGAGTGTTAAACCCCATGCAGATATTTGTATATGGGCCAGATTTTAATTTCAATCGCAGTCATACCATTTAAACTGCATTTTGACTTAATAGCTAATAATATTTAAACATTAAATTATTATTTAGATAATGTAGATCTTTTTTCCTCCCGGACCAACTGTCTGTATGTCTATATGTCTATATGCAGTTACTGATAAAATACAATATCATGATATTTTCAAACATATCACAGTATCATGCTATCAGGTGATATTAATGTTTAACATTAATAAAGGTAATGAACTCATGCTTCCTGGGTTTCCTTATTTTTATGAATTTTAAGCAAACAAGTTAAATGTAAACCATCAAGGACTGTGGTCCTTATCTATCAAATATATTTCTAAAAATATAAAGTATACCGGTATAGATGATATATTGACCAGCACTGTGCAACTTTATGTCATGGAAAAATCATGGAATTCCACTGTTTAAAAAGTGTACAAACTCTGCTGGTAGTGTTGGTAGTGGGACGAGACCCAAACAATACTCACCCCAAACTAGAACTAGCACAAAATCAAATAGAGCAGTTTGAAGGTTGGTTGACAGAAAAGGTTCGACATTACATTTATATGACCAGTCTTCAAAATATTAAAAGTAGTGATGTCAGTATTCAGTTAAGATCTTTAAAGCATGAGACTTTCCTCTTCATTTTATGTGCATTCTGGTTTGGACACTGCCCCCTTAGTGTACACGCTCATGTTACATGCGAGTTGGCCGACCCTATGCAAACATCTGCTGGATGGCCACAGATATGCAGACGTATAGAAGTACAGGCAGGCCTTTACTTAGCCTAGATTAACCAGTTCAGCCTGTATTATTTTAACAGAAGTAAATTTTTCACATTATATCTGTCGTATCATAAAGCAGCAACTAAATATTACTGCTTTATCACCAAAATCATTAGTGAGACCAATAAATCTGGCGGAACCTCAATGTTTGACAAATGGGCCAGTTCATGTATCAGTTGGGTTGATAGTATGTGCATGCTTCATTGTGCTTGTTTGTTTATGTACTAGCACAATTATGAATGTCTCCTAATTTTAATGAAGATGTTTATGTAGACACTTTGGAATAAACACAACAATACTAGGTGTCTGCTTGATGGTCTTCACAGCAGTACTAATGCTAAAGGTGTCTGTTTTCTCTCTAGCTCATGCTGCAGGCTCAGAATGTGCCCAGTCTGTCTGCAGGAGTAAACTGCTCATTTGAGGATTACACAGAGACTGAGGGACACATCATTGGAGGACGCATCTACTGCCTGTCCCCCACCACACGCGAGATAGCCCTCATTACACGCAACCAGGGTGAGACACGAGAACACACATACAAATATACATTTGTGTATTTCTTTGCAGTATCTGTAGCATGTAACTTTCCTTGCCATAGGTGACAAGCGTATGATGAAGCTCTACCTGAAGTCAAAAGAGACAGGGAAGAAGTTTGCAAATGTGGATTTTGTCTTCTACAACTGTAGTGTCCACCAGTCGTAAGTTTATCCACCTCCACTTTTCTGCCTGATATTTCAGATTTGAGAAAATTTGTATATGTAGAGGTAAGAGCCCTATATGTGTTGTGTGTTTACTGGCTGTGAGTTGTTTTTGCCTGTTTGGAGCACTTTTTCTTGAGAACAGAGATGAGACTTTCCTTAATGACTCGGAGCATCCATGAATCAGCTATCCAATTTTA